>SJJU01042390.1:0-10681 GCA_012932125.1 Conopomorpha cramerella | reverse complement strand
ATGTATGGAAAAGATGTACTTCTGGATCCAATCTATCACTTTTGCTACTAATTTGACAGTTTGTATCCAGATTTATCCTGGTACGCAAGTAGTAGAGACAGACGATATTGCCTCTTACACTCTTGCATTTTTTTTAATATCGTTGTCTCGTTCTATTCTGTACGTTACATACATACAATTTAGGATTACAAGTAGGTAGTGTTTTTTTGTTTAGCTTCTTGATTCTTGACTTGATCTAAAATTAAATAAATGTCTTGTCTTATCTTGTCTTGATCTGTCTCTCCAAATTTACAATGTAGAACCAGGAATATACGTAACTCTCATTCATAATCGCTAACCCAAATTATCCATTCAAAAATTAAACAACATGTCACCCTTTTACACCATCATCCATTCCATCAATGTCCGGTCAATTTGTCAGTTGTGTTGTGATTGACAATGGTCTAATCTGACAGCTGTGTAGCGAAAACTTTGTTTTTGTTTTCTCGATTTTCGACTTGCATTGTTTGTTCAATTATTTTTTTGGAAACAAAATATGTTTTTTTTTGTAAAAGGAAGCTAAGGAGCTACTGTGGTTACCTATAATTTACCTCTTTTGAAAACTACTTTAATAGCATGAAGAATAATTGTGCTTTCTATTAAATACCCATAAAATAAAACGCTCAAAATACTACTATAGACATTTAATTAGGAAAGGTGAATAAAAAAAGATTTCTCTATGAAGCTGACCTTAATTTCGTGTGTAAAGTCACTAGTTTAAAGTTATCTAATGTCTTTTTGTAATATTTGTGGATATAATAATGGGAAAGTGATTAAACTTGACAAAGTACTGGATGTGTACTATTTGCTAAAATATGGAAAATCGTGGCCCAGTAATCTTGAAACAGTAAGTTTTTTATGCAATAACTGTAGTAGACACCCACACATATCCTTTGAAAAATTTCATTACAGTAAAGTTCCCCTTTTTGCTTAGTTTTCAGATACCAGAGTATGTTATGAATGCCATGAATTACTCGTAAAATGCCAGCAATTACAGGAACAAATACAACTCAAGCCTTTATTGCAAGAAACTAGTACAAATATAAGAAATGTGAATGTAAGTTTCCCTAGCGCTTAACACATTGATGGATAGTAAAATAAACACAATAGATGTTTTATTGTTATGATACCTATATGCATTTACTGTCCGGGAAAGAGTTAATTTAGTAAGAGTGTCTGAAGAAAGTATCAGTATCAATTTGTGAGATACTAGTTTAACCCAGTATGGCTTCCTAAATGGGGTAGGTGACCCTAGGTACAATTTTAGTGTGTGTTAGAGGCAAGAAAATTGAGACATCTAGATGGGCCAACAAGGTCCAATGACCCACTTTTTTTAAACACTGTGAACAAGTGTTTAACCACCATCCTATTGGAAATTAAGCAGCAATGCGATCTACAATGGAGCATTAAATGTGTGTTCAAAAGATTTTTTTTTCAGATTTCACCTAGTCACAAATGTAGATGCAACCTTTCAAGCCTCAAAAAACTTAATTGTACTACTAAAACAACCATAGACTTTACATTCAAACATGATTACCAAAACGAGAATGAATCATTAAACTTAAATTTAAAAAATGGACCAGAAATTGGTTTAAAAATTGAAAATGTTGATATCTTTGAAACAAATCATACTGAAGAGAAGCTTGAACAAAACAATATTATGTCTCCCTTAGATGATTGTACATCAAATACTGACCTAAGCAATTGTACAAATGAAAGTGAAAATGATAACTTACTTTCAATTCAAAATGCAATTAAGAAACAGCGTTGTAGAAAATCATCTACAAAACGACATATTCCTACACCAGAGAGTATGAGAGAAAGATGTGAACTTCTCTTGTCAACCAACAAAGTATTTAAACATTTCTATAAAGGTAATATTGAGGTATGTTTGAATTAAATACCTAAGTATAGTTATATATTTACTTATACTTACCTACATAGACAAGAAAATACTTTTCTTCAAATATATTTTAATTCAGAACTATTTCTTGGTACTTATAAAGCTGTAACTTAGGATACAAAAATGCATAGAAAATTGAGTATCAGCTGGGGCAATTTGTATGAATGGAGATATTAGATATTTTAAAAGTTGCTCAATTTTATGAACATAACCAGCCCATAAAATATTCCAAAATAAATATATATATTTTACACAAAAGCAATTTATTTTCTCATCAGTAATTAAAAAATTAAATAAATAAATAAACCAAGAACTACATACTGTGTTTCCTACAGTAATCCAATTCAATTATCTCGGAACCTTCAGATCCTTGTATTAACCCAAAAAGAGTTGGAGCAGAGCCGCATAGCCATTGCATCAAGTGAAACATTTACTCAAGCTATGAACAAATGCAACACATGTCTTGAAACATTCCAAAACGAAAAAATACTAGCACAGCATGTTGAGAAATATCATAAGGTCAGTTGAGTATTCAAGAAATCCCTATTAATACACACATCAAAAGTGTCTAGGGATCAAGAACATTTTTAGCTCTAAAAAAATCTAATTTATTTAAATCAAATCTAATCTTCTGGATTGGTCCCCATGCCTGTATCAATGACTTATCACCACATTTTGAATAAATTATGAATGTATTCAGTTTTTGTAAAATATATTCTTGATTGCAATCTTCTATGTAGGTACTGTAATGTAATGTAAATGTACTTGATCCTTAGACACTTTTGATGTGTGTATTATAACCCATCACTTAAAATAGTTGCCAAGAAAATTCTACAAAGATAATGGGGTCTAATTAGTAGTGTGAATGTATGTTTCTTTCCTACAATGAAAGAAACTACTTACTCAATCATTACGACACTTTGTACATCCTGGAGGTATAAAGGAGGCTATATTTTATCCCAAAAATCCCACGGGAATGGCGTAACACCGCGATGTACAGCTAATCAATACGTAGTATTAAATAAATTCGCCTCCTGCTGTCTGTCTTTGTCTATTGTTAAACCTCTCAAAGTTACAAACGGATTTGTTGCGGGTTTATTTAGTAGATAGAGTGATTCTTGGGGAAGTTTTATATGTATAATACATACATACACTGTTAATAATAGATATTGGAAAAACAACGTTTGCCAAGTAAGCTAGTGTGTAATAATTCTGATAACTATCGATAACTAGGTGTTCGGTGATCATACGGATTTTTTTTTATGTCGGCAACAAGCTACATAAAAAATTGTATGTGTAATGCAATGTCATTAAATTAAATTAAACTTCAAAACTGATAAAGTCTAGAACAAAAATAATAACTAAAATAATCATATTGATAAAGGACCCCGAAAGAGTTCTTAGGAAAATGTGGTATCAGTAAAATTTGCTGAAATTTTGATATGTTATTAGTATTGAGTGCCCCGATCAAAAGCCCCTTAGGATGCAACCACCGTTTCCGAGTCCGTTCCCGAGTTACGATCTGTTTTGTTTCCGTAGGGCAGTAAGGCATCAGCTATGGATTGTGTTCCCTTTGTAGTTACTGTTTTTATCCAGAGAAAAAATACTAATGTCAAATTACACTTAATCTTACAGCGTCTGAAAAGAACGTATCCATTTCACAAATGCCCGGTATGCGAATCGTACATACGATCTAACAGATTCATCCACCACTACAGCGGTCACTACGTTCAGTACAAGTGCAACAAGTGCGGACATAAATACTCCGACACCACAACCTTGAGAGATCATATGGCCGGACACGGATTCTGTAGGAGGAACAAGTCTTTTGGTTGCAATATTTGCGATAGATATTTCAAGTAAGTGTTTTGTGTTAAGTATCTATTTTTAACCCCCGACGCAAAAAGACGGGGTGTTATAAGTTTGACGTGTGTATCTGTGTGTATGTCTGTGGCGTCGTAGCTCCTTAACGAATGAACTCTTCTTTGTTAGAAAGCTGATTTGATCGAGCCTGTTCTTAGCTATGTTTGATCGATATCTGTTTACCAACTCAAAAGTTATGGGGGTTGAAGTGGGGATGAAAAATTTTACTTGAATGAATGTGTCCAAGTGGGGTATCAAATGAAGGAACACGACCCGTATATTTAGAATATGTTAGTAAATGAAAATTGGATAAATTGTTCAAAAGTTACGAGGGTTGAATGTGGGGAAAAGTCGACTGCATACAAATATGTTCAAGTGGGGTATCAAATGAAAGGGCAAGACACGAACACTTAAAATCGGGGATTTGCAATTTAATAATTTATAGCAATATGAAGCTTTCATGAAAGCTTTGAAGTCGAGAAAGACTCAGCCGATACGATACCGAACAACATTCCCCAAAGAAACTTATGTCAAAAACAAAACAAAATCTCATCTCTTCCTACTAACTCCTCGATCAGCTGACTGTCAGCCAGTTTATATGAAGACATAATTTTGAAAGTTTGAAAGAAGATGTAGTGACCAAGATTGAAAAGGGCATGCTTTGGTGCTTTGGGCATGTGGATAAAATGAATGAAAGTCGATTGATGAAAGAGATTTATATGGGTGATGTAATAGGCCGGGTGAATAGAGGTCGCCCCAGGACATACATTGACCAGATTGGTGATGTCCTGGCAGAAGGTGGCGTGAAAAGTACTCAAAACCGGAGGTCATATATGAAAAGGTGTATGAATGTAGATGAAGCGAAAGGGGTATGTCAGGACCGTGACAAATGGAAATCTGTATTCTATGCCTACCCCTCTGGAAGACAGGCGTGAAGTATATGTATGTATAATTTTTGTTAAGTTTTTGACATAGGGTTCCTTGGGGAAAGTCGTTTGCTATCATGAGTTGAGTGATTTCCTCGACTTTCACTAACGTTTTTAATGTAACCTTGTATACTGGAAGTTTATGCTCGTGTTACAGGCACCCTATATGTCTGTTTTATTTTCAGTTATTCCCGAGCCCTAGTGTACCATAAGCAGCGGGAGCACGGGGAGATGGGCAACTACAAGTGCGAGCTTTGTGGGAAGACGTTTGACTATAACCTGCTCTACCAGGAACACCTCCGGTATGGTCAATACATGGCCTAGTATCTGTAGTATTCTAGTTGAATGAATATATATATTCTGTCTGCCTTTTCAATGCGACACTAATGAAGGGCTTGTAAACAGAGAGGAATGCAGTACTTGTTATGTAACCTACCCACTTATTGTTTTATTTTATTTTTCTTTTTTTCTTTTTATTTTATTTTTTGTAATCGCCGTTATAGGGTTCACACATATAACGGCGATGGGCTCACCCCCTGTCGCGTTGGGTTAAATACGCTTGTTGAACCGTGGGCATATTTGCATAGCAATTAGCAAGTACCATTAATTATAGAGGACAGTATATTTTCTACTCGTTTCAGACGTCACAAGAACCCCAAAGCTGTTTGTAACTTATGCGGAAAAGGAGTAAAAAATGTGACATATCTCAAGCAACACATGAATACTGGTAACTGTTTAGATATATACATTTATATCTTGGAGGTGTCCATCTCGCGATGAATGACACGTGTATTTTATTGTGGTTCTGCTCAGTCAGCTCAACGTTTCCCGCCGTGGGGGTCGTATGACCCAGGAAACTCTCAGAGGCCGGGCAGCAGCACTCTCTGTGAGTTAAACCACAACACCACTGCGATCGCCAACCCGCCTGCCAAGCGTGGCGATTATTGACATTTCCCCACAAATTATCATGGAAATCATTGCGGGAAACCCTCGTCCAACTGTAGACGTTTTGTGGCTGATGATGATTTGTGTATTGTTCGGAGTGTGTTCGTTCTAACAATGCATTCTCTCATTTTTTATATTTTTAGCAATTCAGTATAGTTAGCATAATCTATACTTATAATAAAACTGTTCTGGGTCCAAAACTGTACATTGATTCTTTTTACAAAAAAACCAGTGGAGTATATCAATTTGCCGTTACAGAAGCCGAATTTCATATTTTTGGAAAAAATGTCTGTCTGCCTGTCTGTCTGTTTGTCCGCGAATAACGTCTAAACGGCTGGACTTAGTTATACTTAGGTTTTGACGAAATTTGGCACGCAGTTATCTATACCTCTATACATAAAAGAAAGTCGTGTTAGTTACTCCATTTATAACTCAAGAACGGCTGCACCGATTTGGTTGAAAATTGGTGGAGATGTAGCTTAGAACCGGGAGACGGACATAGGATACTTTTTACCCCGATCCTGTTGGTCGCGTCGCTATATAGTGGGCGTTATAGTTTGTATGAAGAACTGACATTCCGAATGAAATCGCGGGGCGTCCACTAGTTTATAATAAAACTGTTCTGGGTCCAAAACTGTACATTGATTCTTTTGACAAAAAAAAACCGGTGGAGTATATCAATTTGCCGTTACAGAAGCCGAATTTCCTATTTTTGGAAAAAATGTCTGTCTGCCTGTCTGTCTGTTTGTCCGCGAATGACGTCAAAACGGCTGGGCAGGTTTTCATGAAATTTGGCACGCAGTTATCTACTACCTCTATATAAAAATAAGTCGGGTTTTCCTCCCTGACGCTATTACTCCAGAACGCACGAACCGATTTCCACGGTTTTGCATTCGTTGGAAAGGTCTTGGGCTGCGTGAGGTTTATAGCAAAGAAAATTCAGGAAAAAATTCAACAGAAAAGCGGGTGAACGAAACGAACCCATCTGGTGGCGAAACGGAGTTCGCCGTGTTTGCTAGTTTTTAATAAATGTAATACGGACAGTGCACAGCGCGAGCGCGAGCACGGCGCGGCACAGCTGCGAGTGTGGCGCCGCGTACGCCTCGCCCGCCTTGCTGCGCGCGCACCGCATGTACTCCAAAAAGCATAACCACCTCAGGTCAGTCTGATAAGGGCACTAATGCTTGACAGGGAACTAATAGTTGACATCCATGCCTTAGTGCCTAGGAAATAAAAGCCATTTTTCAATGACCTCAATTAAATAATATTGAAATATGACATTTATTTACAAAACACTAAGACATGGCATGTCAACTATTAGTTCCCTATCAAGCATTAGTACATTTACCAGAAATCTAATCTTATTCCATCACTACATAGTATAATACAAAGTTGCATCCCGCTGTCTGTACCAGATACAGTTCAGATACAGTTTTCGCTTACATAAAACTGAATTTCTGATATTTTGGATTATACAACATTTTCGGTGTTTGAAAATTCGCAGGCACATGTGTGACGTTTGCGGCAAGAAGCTGGTGACGTCGGCGTCCCTCAGGAAGCACGTCACCACAGTGCACGAGAAGAAATCCGACCACGTCTGTCACCAGTGTGACAAGGTTAGCCACCACCTAACTTCATAGGGATCATGACTTTTCGGGATCGTTTTTCTTCCCGTTGGCCTTAAATAAAACACAATGTGTTGTCTAACGTATATTATTCGACTGGCGATGGTGCGTAGGTCATTGTCAATACATAAATAGGCATCAACGCTTTGCATTACATTACATACTTACTAAGGTAGAGGTCCGCGCGAAGTGGAAAACAAAATGTCATAAAGCGGATCCTGTGTCGTACTATGGTTGTTGTTACTGCACACTATATTACGAACGATTGCACTGTCACTATACAATGTTCCCCATGGTAACAAATAAAAGTTAGTACTTCATTTCACTCGTATTTATTCTGACTCCAAATATAAAAGGCGCACAAGACGTGTGCGCAGGCAAAGCGGGTGTGGAAACGACTGGGGTGCGCGGGGCACATAACGCGCACACATACAAAAATGCTTACTTGCTAAAGTCGCTACATACATCCCCTTCTTTTTAAATTTTATTTCATATAAAATTGAAGTGACCAACCAAATTAAAATTTCAAAAATTATAACTCTCCTTATTTTACAAGTCGGTTGAAGTTACTATTACAATACAATGTTTACACAATGCGATAAGTATATTGCTGAACGGGCACAACGCTCGCCTTGTTGCTTCAAGTGTCGAGTTTACAAAACCAATGAATCTTGAACTAACATAATAATTCTGAGGTGATTCTATTTTTAGATTGACATACATACTTAGTTTGGAAAAAAAAATTTTTTTTGTTGTCGGACTGAATTCGAGTGCAAAGATTAACTTAACTACCTTTTCCTAGCCCTACGATTGCTCTTGGGATCCGTATTGAGTATCCCCTGATACTCAACCAGTCTAGGTGAATTATACATTTCAAAATTAAATGTACTTATGTTAGGTACCACAGTTAGATACTAAGAATAAACCTTAGGTTATAAACAAGAACTTACTTACTAAATTGATAATTATACATAAGTCGATCGATCGCTTTACATATCTACCTACTTGTATGTATATCTACTGGGATCACAAACACAAAAATAAAGGTATAGGTACATTATGTAATCACACTGCGGTAGTCTTAATATGTTGATTCTGAAATGCTACCAGTTCTTTTCTGAACCATTTCTTCGATGATGCTGCAAGTTTTCTATGTAGTACATACAACACTAAAAATGTTAACACTACACCCATCACTGTGACAATAATTCCATAGTTGTTAATTTTGTCCTGCAGCTGCTGCGTGGAAGCGTTATTCGCTCCATTCTGTGCAATGATTACCTCCTCGGTTTTCTTTTCTACACTGTATGTTTTTCCCATGGTTAAAATGGTACAAACGATAAATGTAACTCTCACAATACTTAGGAATTAGTTGTCCGTACAAAAAATATATTTAGAATGAGATAATTATATGCAATCTGCTGTATTTAAAAAAAATCAATCTGGTAACAAACATCTTTTTTTTTGTTTACAAATCAAATTTTACTTTTGGCCTAATTGTTCTGCCACTTCGCGATTTCGTGATAGAGGGCTTATAACCACCTCTAGCTATGCTATTATCGCTCGCGTCATTTGGTTGTTTGATTGATTTTTCTTTAGGATGCTGTGGAATGTTGTTACCAATTTGCTCTTTTTCGTTTGATTTTATTACAAATGCAGGTTTGATGCGATCGATCGAGATATCTGCTTGCTTATTATCTAGTTGAATTTTGAAAATCTTTGTCCCCCTCTTAATCACTGCGTAAGGTCCTTCATAAGGTGGAGACAAGGGCTTTCGCGTACTATCTACTCTTACAAATACATGGGTGCAAGTACTCAATTCTGGGTGCACAAACATAGTTTTATCATTTGAGAACTTTCGTTCCTTTGGTTGTAATCTTTGGAATGTTCGTTTTAATCCCTGTACGTACGCTTGTGGGTCTGAAATTGTGCCTGAATTTGCGTAAAAATCTCCTGGCAACCTCAAACAATGCCCTATCGTCATCTCTGCTGCGCTGACAAACTTGTTATCAGATTGGCAGGCAGCTCTGAGACCTAGTAGTACAGTGTTCATTTCGGTAATCCAATCGCTATTATTACCATCAAGTCGTGCTTTTAATGCTACTTTCATTGATCGGTGCCATCGTTCCACTTTGCCGTTACTCTGCGGGTGGTAGGCTGTTGTGCGAATTCTTTTTATACCTAACAGCTTGGTTAGTTCTAAAAATAGTTCACTTTCGAATTGACTACCTCTATCAGTTGTCATTTTAAGAGGAGTTCCGAACCGACATATCCAAGTTTCATACACTGCCTTGGCAACGGTTTCTGCTGTTATACATTTTACAGGACACGCCTCCGGCCACCTTGTTCGCCTATCTATCATTGTTACTAGATACCTATAGCCTTGTTCACTAGTTGGTAACGGTCCTACGATGTCTACGTGAATGTGTTCGAATCTATCACAATTGTCAAAATTACCGAATTGTGATACTGTGTGACGTTGTATTTTTGACTTCTGACAATTAACACATGTTTTTGCCCATTGACCAATATCTTTGTTCATGCTTGGCCAAAAGAATCTGCGACTGGTCATCTTCCTAGTCGTGTTACATCCTGGATGACTAACTCCGTGAATCAAATCGAAAACAGTTCTTCTAAGTGATTCAGGTACATACGGTCTAACGTCCTGTGTTGAGGTTTCGCAATAAACCCAAACATTGTGATCAGCAAAATAAAGTCTTTTGAATTCTAGTGTGAGTGAGTTGTCGCGCAATAACTGAAAGTCTGTGTCAGCTTCCTGTGCTTGAGCTAATTCTTGGTAATCTAACGCTGTGGGGCATGTTATTGTTTCGATACGTGACAACGCGTCAGCGACCTGGTTATCGTTTCCTTTCACGTGTTGGATGTTTGTTGTAAATTCGCTGATGAACAACAACTGACGAACTCGCCTGGGCAATTCTTTCTGTGAATTAGATGTTAGTTTTGAAAATGCGCATGTCAATGGTTTATGGTCTGTAAAAATTGTCAGATCCCTTCCTTCGATCCAATCCCTGAAATAAACCACTGCTGAATATATGCCTAACAACTCTTTGTCATACGTACTATACTTTTGTTCGGTGTTTTTTAACCTTCTTGAAAAATAACCAAGTGGTTTCCACTGGTTCTCAACTTTTTGTTGTAGCACCGCTCCTATGCAAGTATCTGATGCATCCGTCATGAGAGCTAGACTAGCGTCTGACAATGGGTGTGACAGTAATGTTGCATTTTCCAAAGCCTGTTTGCTTTGTTCGAATGCGACATTAGACTTTTCGTCCCAATTAATTTCGCGTCTGTCCTTTTTCTTCGCGCCTATTAAATGTTTGTTTAGCTCACCCTGATGATTTGCTGCATCTGGAATATGA
>SJJU01042348.1:0-10418 GCA_012932125.1 Conopomorpha cramerella | reverse complement strand
GTGGTGACGGCGAATAGAATACATGTGTCACCATCCCAGCCCAACTTTTCCCGTCATGGGGGTCGAAGAGGCGACCGAGGGAGCTCTCCAGAGGACGGGCAGCAGCGCTCTCTGTGAGTTAAACCACAACACCACTGCGATCGCCAACCCGCCTGCCAAGCGTGGCGATTACTGGCATTTCACCCCAAATGATGGATCTCATTGCGAGAGGCCCTCGTCCAGCAGTGGACGTTATGTGGCTGATGTTGATGATGGGATATAGACATGAGAGTTTTATTATGATAGGTACTCTATAACATTTATTGAATGAACAAACAAAAATAAAAAAGTTATGAAAAAAAAAGTAATCAAATATAAATTACAAACAGTAAATGAGACGATTTTGCATGGACCTCTACCTTGACAATGTGTTAAAAGTTGTGCTGAGCGATGTATAAAGCTGACAGTATGTATTTCAATATTTCATTTATATAAGATGTCCAGAACTTTTCCATATAATATTACACATTAAAAAAAACCTATATGACGTCGTTAGAGAAGTTTTCACAGTACAAGTACCTGGACGAAAAGTTGGCCTGGGGTGGTGACATATGTATTCTATTCGCCGTCACCACACGGCTTAATAGCAATGTTCTAACGTTTCATCATCACCAACTTGGCTAGTGCTGGACATTTGTTGATGTCAATTGAACGCCAGTATGATCTGTTTTCGGCTTCTGCCAGTCATCTTGCGTCTAAAGTTTACCAGCTTAGGTAAAGAACACTCGAGTTAGTTTATGTAATATTGAGATTTATAAGTAGTGCTTTAAAGCTTTGTTAGCGCTGAAATTAAACTAAGTGTGGGCGTCACCAGTGATTGGTAAACCCCGGAAACCATACGCCTACTCAAAACAAATGCTTAATTCCTTATACCGTCTTCCTGAACCCAGATCAATTTAAAACACCCGAATTTGGTATAAGACCAGCGTCGATCGTTTACGCAAACCATTAGCTTCCTAGTATGTACAGTCAACAAAAAGCCTTAAGTAATCAAGAGTTTTTCTTCAGGAAATCTAAACAAGAATGTGACGTAAGCAAAAACTAGCGTGTTTGACTAATAAATTTGAATCCGGCCGGCTCTGAGAAGTATGTATGTTTTTTTTTACACTCTTCGAAAACATCCGTCTAAATCGTGTAGATATTACTTTAAAGAAGAGTTCGAAATTAGAACTTCCATTATTCCGCTCCTCCGAGCGTGATATAATACCTACCTCGGAACTGCTTACTATGCTGTCAGTCAAATTCCGACTCTATCGCTCAATAACTAAGTTCAATGTAGCGAATAGTGTAAATTCTTTGCAGTAGTCTGTAGTGTGACAATGCGGAAGTGAGTTGTGTGACACTGTTCATAGGGTCAAGATCGTCTAGGTACTTCAATATTAATCTATACAATTTAACATGCTTTGACGGAAGCATGATTCGACTAACGTACGCGGTTGTACATCCGTTTGTTACGTGAATTGACCTATGTTAATATCCTGATCTTGGCCGCTATCTATTGTTGTATAGAAAGAAATACAAGTAAGGATGACTATGTGGAACATGTGTCTAAGTGTGTGAAGTCTTCAAGAATCTTAGTTCTTTTAGTAATTTCACGAGAAATTCGAAATTAATATTCAAAGGACCACGGAAATCATTGTGGGAGGCCATCGTCCAGCAGTGGACGATGATGATTCATAGTTAAGGGCGGAACACTTCTGTAGGTGTCGACTAGTTTACATATACTAACTACGTGACGTGTGCCAACGGGACTCTTTTTCAGAGCCTATGTACGCAACGCAACGCTCGTACGGTGAAGGACAACGTCGTGATGAAACCCGCACATCGCAAGGTGTGTGTGAAGCCTATAACGGCGATGGGCTCACCCCCTGTCACGTTGGGTTAAAGACGCGCCCCGTGAACCGTGAGCATTTGCTTTAGCAAGTGCCTCTGCCCATCCCGCTTTGGGATTAAAAGGAGTGAAGTGTATTACTGGTTGGGTCATTGACCTTGTCATCTGTATTTAGTGTGTCCTAGATGGAATGTAGAGTACGCTTTTTCAGAATCTGCATTACTTCCTCGTTCATCACGTCATTAGTTCAACCATGTTATGGAGGATGTATAAAAATTACTTTTAATTTAACGACTAAACTCGAGTGGAGATCGCGTCTCGGCGAACGGAGTTTAGGACGCCCTCAGGTGGCAAGGTGGTCTGATGATATGCGCAAGATGGCTGCCAGAAGCTGGATGCGAGAAGCCGAAAACAGATCACAATTTGCAATTGGAGAGGCCTTATGTGCATCAGTGTACAAGTACGGGCTGATGATGATGAATGACTAGACTAATCTCCCTTTTCATGTTTACTGTATGTTTTTAAGCGAATCTTTGAAGGAAAGAAGAAATTCGTTCTTCCTCAATTCAAAGAAGATATTTCATAAGGGTATAATTTTAAAGGTTTTCAGGGTTAGATCATGGTAGACCGGACAAATCGAGAGGAACTTTAAAAAAAATCGTAGGAGGGAAGTTTGAAGTCGGTTCTTTTTTATTTGAAATTATTTTATACCAAAACATGTTTAAATACACTTCACGCCCCTTAATCCCAAAGCGGGGTAGACAGAGGCATTTGCGAATAATCCACTATATAGTAGACGAAATAAGAACATATTATGTTCTTAGTTTCCATATACATATAATAAGCAATTAAATCACAAAAAAAATACGGTAAAAAATGCCCCCAGACTATTATTTTTATAAGCTAATTCCACAAAAATGCAAAACATTATGTAGAACAACAAACTTTGTAAATGCATACTAACAAACTTTACTGTCAACTCGCTACATATAATTACATATAACAGTTACGCATCATCGTTGCATAACAAATAATCGGTTATATAGTGATAATGATTACTCAAGCCAGCGCAACACTGCCAGAGAAAGCGAAGCGACCTTGACAATGAGCTTGAGTAGCCCCACTCAAGCGTGACGACTTCATGTAACATTGGTAACCAAACAAACTCAACAACACGTTTGTAAATTCAACCTTAACACGTTGCAATAGAGTTCTAAAACAACCGACCAGTTCTGCCGGAGATAGCTTGCTTTGATTCTAGACAGTTTTTGAGTTACCAACGTAACTTTAGCTGAAGGGAAGTGTGATTTGTTCCAAAGAGAAAGAGTGTATTATGTGGTTAAGTTTAACTTTTTTTGGCTAACTTCTGGTGTGAAGAAGAGGCGCCAACGACCGCTCCAAGTTGCCACCGCACTCGACGTGGGAAGCGCCTATCCATAATAATTATTACGTGGCGAATTATATTAACATTTAGACAAGTATTATGATTGAAATGGCAGGAAGCAGTGAGCGATTTTATGACAGCTAAGTAATTCTTGTTATAACTAGCTATACGTTGGCAGTGTTACTCGCATTTTAACCATTCGCCGTGGGAATTTCTGGATAAATAAATGTCAGAGATATATGTATAAGTAATATTTTTGTTTAGGCTTTAGCATATAAGAATCTGTACCATTCAATCACATGAATCAATCATTCTTGCAGTCAATACCTAGGTAAACCTTTTTTATTGTAGTTCCGTTTTTTCCCGCCGATAAGTTAACTTGTCCATTGTAAAAACAATTGCCCATAATTTTTTTCTCTTCTCTTACCAACCACCTACCGAACAACATGTAACAATTAAGATGAAGCAGCAAATACAGAAGACCGTTCACATTAGCCCGCATTTTTATTTTATTTACACCATGGGCTCCCGTTCTTCTACATTTTTGTAAAGTTTCATTAGAAACGAATGGTTAGTTTTCGCGTAATTCTATATAAAACCCAAAGTAATAACTGTTTCATTCATCACTCACTCATCGACGCCCAGCCCAAACATGGGTTTGGGTTACCCTACAAAGCTGAAATTTTGCATCTCCAAAGGGGATAAAAAGGGGGTTAGAAGTTAATAAGAGACAAACGGTACTTTTGTACTTATGGTTCTAAAACTTGGTAATAGTATTTTTTAATAGAACTGAATACTGAAACAGCGCGAATGAAACTGCGGGGCGTCCACTAGTTTGTGATAAACATCCGTCCTTCCAAAGAAACTTAGGCTTTTTAATATTTAATAGGATTACCTGAGTATTATAGCTGGTAAAGGGTCTAAACTTCAATTTAATCACCTTATTCATAAACATTTAAAACGTTGACTAACTAAGTGAGGTTTAGCAACTAAGGCCACTTTGACCAGCTGTTAGACCTTCAGTAGCAGCGAACTAGCACAGTTCTGACTTTATCAATACTATGGCTAGCGTCAAGTTATGATAAAGGTCACTAATCTAACCTAGCAAACATCCAAAATTTTTGCTGATAGAAATCGAGCCATGAGTGACTGCAATGTGAAACTGGTTGGATATATGGTCAGAAAGAAACACAACAGTCTGGGCAACAGACTATTGGAAGTGGGTTCCAAATTTATATAAATGTAACTCAATCCATCATTAAATCAAATCATTGCTTGAGGTCTTTGCACACCACCAAGCTTTCATGAATTGAATTGATTCAAGACGGCGCAAGTGCAAGGCTTAGTTAAAACAGCATAAAGCCACAAATTTGCAAAAAAATACGACGCCATTTTTAAAACTGTCATATCAATAATCTGTCAGTTCCCATACAGTTAATTTCAGGACTTGCTCACTTGCGAAAAAACTACCCACAAAAGAGCTAGTCTGAAGATGAACAATCGTAGCTGAATCTTTTTTTTTTAATCTTATTTATTTTATAAGCCATCGTAGCTGAATCTTTTTCGTTTCCCAATATGTTTGAGAGGTTGTGTTTTTAAAAAACTCCTCATTCATACCCCAAAACATCTAAAGTTACCCTTTCAAAATTCATTATTTGTTGCCAGTGGCGACAACGAATCCGAGCTCATTTAAAAATGATGCCAGGAATATCCCTCCTTGACCTAACAATTTGACTCCTGTTAGCGAAGAAAGAAATTTCCTGGAGCCCAATCAGTGAATATAAGTCTTATATGTAGCGGGGTAGAGTTCAATATTTTTCGTGACATACTGTTTGTGTTTGTACTTCTCCAAAACGGCTCGAGCGATGTTTATATATTTTGATAAGATGATACGTCATACAATAGGTGTAACCTCCACTCAACTCACTCACAATTTACAATCGCAAAACAACGTCGGCCTGAACATCTACTAGTGAATAGAAATCCTTTTGTCTCATCCCAAGTACCTCTTTATGAAACACAAGCGTAACGTGACTTGAAACTGTCTCCACGACAGTTTTTAAACAATTCCCAACCTCGTTTAATACTCTTTGTCTGTGCCCGCTAATTGGTGAAGATTTCCACGCGCGTGCTCAACACTTTCGTTGTCAATGAACTTGGAAAATTATCATTGTCAATGTTAAAGAATGCGCTCTCGCCGTGCGGCCTGTGCAGTGCAATTCTCGATACCATGTACGCGGTTACACCCAGCCAGATGCGAGCGAAATATATTGCTGTCTCGCCGGTAACGTTGAGAGATGATAGAGAGAGATATATGCGCTCGGAACACTGGCTGCAACTAAGCTCGTAACAAATAGTAGAATAGGCACAAAGCATGGTCGTCGTCGTCAGAAGTCGTCGCGTGCGCATCTAGAGATCGCTGTGACGTAATGCGTTGCGAGATGTGATCTCGATTGTATGTGCAGAAAGTGTGGAATTCCAGCTCCGTGTCAATAAGCAGGAAATTAGTATTATAAGTGATGTACGTAAGGTACAAAAGCCAATAGTTATGTGAACCGAATTACTTTTTCTTTGAGAAACATTAGAACGTGGTATTTTGGCTAAAACACCGCCAGAACAACGTACAAAAGCATATTATTATCATAAACTCACGCATCTTTCATCAGTAAATTTCTTGCAGTGCTTTAACCAATAAGTGGAATGGACAGCGAACCTTTGGTCTTAAGTCTGCGGACATCGTTCAATAGTTCTCGTAGTTTCATCGCTCTGGCAATGCAGCAACAGAAACTATGCGCATCGCTGTTTTGACCGACTTCGCATCCTGGGGTCACTTTTAAAACTGACAACCACCTTATATCGACAAACAGTAACGGCATAATTTATGGTAAATGCCTGCGAACGATACGGCGATTGTGACTGGCGCCCTAGCGGGAGACGAGGTCTTCCTGAGCAAAGCACACGTGACTGCTCTCTGTGGACTCCGAGCTCAAAGCGGCGAGCATTGACTGGACAGAGGGATATGGAACTCCTTCCTCTGCAGGGCCCTATGTCTCCATGTACCTATAAGCAATAGGTACGCAAAAGCACCTATAAAAATAGCGTAGCCATTGTTAATACAAGACAGAGAGTTATTAGAACAGTTTACGGCGTGTAATGACTGCAGAGATTATTATTTAGTGACAAGAAATCCCTTCCCAAGTGTGGGAAAGCTCGGGGGACGGGCCGAACGCACTTGCCGCATCACCGGCTACGAAAACTGTCGGCGACACCCGAACGCCCCACAAACAGAGAGAACCGTGGAGTCGCTGTTATTTTCATCTAGAATATACTCCATGGTTTTAAGTTATTTACTTATAGTGTTTAGTGAGGAAGGAAGGAAACCCCGCGATTTCATTCGTGCAGTTTCAGTACTAATTTCTTTTAAAAAATACAATGACCAAGTTTTAGAACCATAACTCCTAACTCTACCTCCCTTAAGAGGAAACCTGCACCTCTAGGGTATCTTAGAATGGCAACAACGTTGCCTGGCGATACTAGATATGCCCAAACGTAAAAAACTTTTCAAATGGAAGGTTTTTTAAACACAGTGAACAACCGTTTGTTTTCCTGCCTGTTGTTAAGCAGCGATGTGGTTTACGAGGGTTTCACTTGTTCATTAGGTACCTATTTACCCGTGACTTGAAGACCTCCAGAATATACTGCGTAGGAAACACAGACTCCACATGTCATTCCACATCCTGGCTATTGGCTTTATGACAGTAGACGCAAACCGTTTGGTTCGCGTAAATGGAATATCCACTTGGTATGGATGACGTTTTGCTGTTTCGAAGTATATTCTACTTAAACGATATATCCAATAATTTCTTTTGATTATGTTAGTGTAGAAAGAAAAAACTGGCATCTTACGACGTCAGGTGGTAGTTTTATGCTTCGATTTCATCCATAGTGGGAATAAGCTTACCAACTACTTAGGTACTTCTGCCCACCCCGCATAATGGGCCTTTTCTAAAAAAAGATCCAAGTCAAATCGTCTAAAAGATCCAAGTAAAGTGTATTCGTCGGTAAATTATTATACAAGTCGTATCACATAGGTAACGCATGCAAAAACTGCTTAGTAATTCAGATAATTGGCTGCCTTAATCATATCAAAGATTTGCAGATAAAATATAAAAATTATAGGCAAGTAGTAAATTAAAATTGCCCAAGGTAAGGAAGTAGGTATCACGTGCAAATGATAAATTAATAAGGTAGGTTAGGTACATGCAAATATTGCTCGATTTCCTCTAGCCTAATTTATTATTTATATCTAACTAATTTAATCCTATGCTAGATAATATAAGGTACATTCAGCATAACGTGCTTTAAACGTGTTTCCGTTATTAGAAACGATATTTTTAGAGTTCCGAAGTCAACGAGTAATCCTAAAAAATGTTTAAACAAATTTTCCCTTCATCCGTCCGTCGAAGGTTGCTAAGATCATTTTGCAACTTCCGTTTGCATAATATTGTAAAGAATATTTGAATCACGTTTCTCACCTAGAAAAACTAGGAACTTTAAGCTAAAGTAAGCAAGTACTTATGAAGTCATAGTGCTTTTTGCGGATGTGTGTATTCTATGCAATAGTAATATTGTACTAGATACAATTATGATAGAACCCGTGTATCATAAGGTGTGTAAACCTAGGGTACTCCCTATTCTTTACATCTCAGATCTAACTATTTCTATTATCAATTTTTTCGTAACATTGTTGTTGTACAATGTGAATTTGATATTTATTTAATTACTAGCTATCCGCCCGCGGCTGCGCCCGCGTGAATTTCGGTTATATTGCGGTACCTAGGTATCCGTTTTTCGTTGACTTAACAACACACAGCGCCATCTCCAATATCCATCCATCAAGCAAACACAATTTTTCTTTTCCCTCGGGAATATCATTTTTTTCCGGGATAAAAAGTACCCTATTATTTAATCCGGACTTCTAACCTTACGTAAATTTCAAAGCAATCGGTTCAGTAGTTACGGCGTGAAAGCGGAACAAGCAAACAAACTCACTTTCCGATGTATAATATTAGTAAGGATGTCACGTTGCATTGTAGCTGTAATAGTAGAAAATGAAACCTGAAATAAATAAATACGCTATTTAACAATAAAAAAAACATTATCCGCTCCACAGTTTTCTCTGTTCAAAATCACGGCAAGGAGGCAACAAGAAGCCAACGGATCTCCGGCTCATCAAACACGGTGTCATGGTGACGGCTCCCCTGCCCGTGAGATGGGCAACTATAACCCGCTTTACCCTTTACCGATCGGCTGTTAGGCCATTATTTATAATACAGAAATTGTGTAATTGAAGGCTTTTTACGCGGCTTTTGTAAAATTAAATACCTACCTATTAACTTGTGTTGAGATTAAGCGAACTCTGAATTAGCATTGTCCAAATCTTGCTTGTGTTCTGCCTGATATGAGTAAGTGATAGTTTTAAGGAACAAAATGACAGAGCTATTAAATTTAATTCTCTTTCTAAAGAGAGTATAGTAACTCTTTCATAAATACTTTTCAAGTGACGGCACTTCGGCAAGTACTTTACACGGTACTTTTTTCTGTTTTAAATATAGCTTATCACGTAAAACTAGATTCATATTACAATGGGGAATTTTCTTTGATGTTTTTCCGGGCTTAGAACTGTCATACTGAAAAAATGCGCTCCAAAATCGCGATGACAGAGCTGACATTTGGTTGACAGATAGACATGACAAGTCGTCAAATTGCCAACATTAATTGAACGGGCAAAAAAATGTTCAGTTTGATATTACTGTCGGGTATTAATTATTTTATTGGTAAGTTATAGATTGAAATTAGTCAAATGTGAGATTTGAGTGTGTGTTTCATATTTCTTGCTTCTTCATAGAGAATCTTCTGAATGGATTTAGATAAAAGTTTTTTTTAGATTTTGAGGTTTTAAGAGTTGCTGAAAATTGAAATCGGAAAAGTATCACACAGATTTTACACCATATAACAGAATAAATACAGCTGGTAACATTTCACTAACACATGTTGTTTGTTTAACAAAATCAAATAACCTGCAGTGTTCTGTTCGCGTTTAGAATACAAGTATTTGTGTAAGAGAGAGACTATATCCAAGAGATTATTCAGACTCTGAAAACGGTCTCTGAAAAAAAACCTAATTAATAAAAATCTTTCCTCAGCTTTCCATAATACGCTTAGCGTACCGACGTAAAATGACGTAGAAGGCAAATGCCAAGGCCTCCGCTCACTTCCTGCCGGAGGTGGCCGGAGTAACAGTCTCTCGAACGTCCTTGGTGCCACGACACAAACATGGCGTCGACCTGTCAGCTCTACGGAAGTGGTAATATGGAGAGAAAGGACCAGGCTCTAGCTGTATTGTCAAGGATAGACTGAGCTGAAGTTTGTGGTCTTCCGGCGTATTGCGGTCCAAATCTAGGTTCAGTTTTATTTATTACTAGTGGACGCGACAGACGTTGTCCTGTCTTAAGCAGGAATATGAAATTAGTATAACCTCAAAGGTGGCATGTGTCCACCAGTGGGTGTTTTTTTCTTCATAAGAACCTTCTGCTGTCATTTAAAAGCACAACAAAGAAAGAATTAGTGAAATCGGTCCGCACATTCCGGAGTTATGCGGTTACCAACATTTTGCGATTCATTTTTATATTATAGATTAGTGTTCTGTGATTACCTGGGAAGTAAAGAATATAATTACCAGATACATTTATATCAATAGATATGCTGGTACATTGTAATCGTATTTCAAATTGAAATCTCTTTCCCCACCAGGTTTCATCCAAAAATGCGTAGTTTTTCCGTGAACAAGTAACAAACGTAGCTAACATTCACATCTAAATATATAAAAGGAAAAGCTGACTGAATGACTGACTGACATATCAACGCATAGCCCAAACGTTGTAGTTGGCGGGAAAAAACTTTTGTATGGAAAATCTAAACTGTTGAAGTTAGACGCTTGAAATTTGGGATGCAGGTACCACTAAACTACGTGAATGAAATCGCGGGACGTCCACTAGTCGTTACATATTATTACATGTAGGATTTTCTTACCTTCCTCACTGTCACTTTGCGATATCATTGCTAAGTCTTTTATTGGATAGAAGGCTGACATACTTGTTACTT
>SJJU01042332.1:0-13210 GCA_012932125.1 Conopomorpha cramerella | reverse complement strand
TTATTTTTTATATAGTAGTTATAAACAGCTCTCTATTTAGGTGACGCCTTCTCACAGGATAGAGATAAAAAGGTAGCCTACTGTTCCTTTCTTCAGGATCCTACAAGATTGTCTGTGCTTAAATTTCTCAAAATCTGTTTGAGAGGGTTTAAGCGGGAAAGCGTAACAGACAGATGACGAGATCCAAATACATTTGTACGAAAAACATAGGACACATGTATACTCGATGTTGAAAACCTAAAATAAATAAATGATTTTTGTGCAATTTTTCTTATTTTTCCTTTCGGATTCGAACCGTCTCCTTGAATTAATAAGTCACAACACAAAAGGAGGAAATTGAGTTTTGCGGGCAACGCCTAGTTCAGCATGTCGTTTTTTACGATTAGTAACAGACGTTAAATTAACTAAACGTTGACCAACACTCGAGAAAGTCAGTTTTTATCCTATGCTGAATATATAAGTACATAAAACTTTCCGCTCAAAGATACCTACTCAAAAACGAAAAAAGAAAATATACCTCTTCATACAATCTTTTCGTTTTTTATTTATAAGGCAGAGTAAGTACATACAAGTTAAAAAAATTACAATCTTCAATTTCTTATACTTACACCTATTACAGATATACACAACATTTATGATTATTTACTTACCTTCTAGAAAACAATTAAACGTAATAAAAAACAAAAACACTTCACGCCTTTTAATCTCAAATCGGGACACGTATTTAACCCAACGTGACAGGGGGTGAGCCCCTCGTCGTTATAGGGTTCACATACCGTTTGGTGCGCGGGTTTCATCACGATGTTGTCCTTCGTCGTACAAGCGTTGCGTTACGTACATAGGCTCTAAAAAAGAGTCGCATTGGTACACGTCCAGTAGCCGGACTCGAACCCGCGATCTCCCGGTTACAAGTCAAGGATCAGACCAACTGGACCACAGACGCACAACATGACACACATAACTGTAACGCGAAAATCCCACGTCAATTATCATATGGACTTGGCTCTAAAAATTGAGACCCAAGTTCAGTTCATTTTTAATCATTTGCGTCAATCATATTTATTGTCCATCATTATTTTGGCCAAGTCAGACCGCGCCTTTTTACGCCGGGTCATACCGCGACATCCTGCGCTAGCTCAGCTCGGATCAGGGCGTTTGGGTGACCTCGCCGAGAACAGAAACGGAGTGTGGTAATATTTTAACCCTTAATCAAACAAAGGCTAGTATATTGCCACTTTACCAACACATACTTTGAACCCTATTGTCTTCTCTGGAATTATCTAAAGATTTCAGAGAATTTATTACAGAATAATCATAGTTATGTAACACTACAGGACACGTAACTATTTAAACAGTAAACAATAATTTCACAATGTACTTAAAAGCTAGATTTTATGATAAACATCCATATGTGATGGAGTTGGTAATTAGAATAACAAACGTCAATAGAGTCCAAAATCCTTCAGAAAAACACCAAACCTTGTCTGATTACGGGTTAAACTTTTGTTCATCATCAGACACATAACGCCCACTGCTGGACGAGGGCCTCCCCCAATGAGATCCGTAATTTGGGGTGAAATACCAATAAGCGCCACGCTTGGCAGGCGGGTTGGCGATCGCAGTGGTGTTGTGGTTTAACTCACAGAGAGCGCTGCTGCCCGTCTCTGGAGAGGTCCCTCGGTCGCCTCTTACGACCCCCATGACGGGAAAAGTTGGGCTGGGGTGGTGACACATGTATTCTATTCGCCGTCACCACACGGCTAAACTTTTATTTGTACTTATTTAAGGATTTCCTTTAAATGTTTATTGCTTGCCTAGTATTGTATTTACCACTGACAGAGCGACTCAAGACAGGTTTTCAAACCCCAGTCTGTTTCAAAGTGGTTAGATGTTAGATTCGAAAGCGTTCACTACACACTAATGAGCCAGCTTTTAATTGCGGTACATAATTGACAGAAAGCCTCGGATTTCGGTGAAGTCGAGGACAATCTCAACGTAACAGTTGATGTATTACTTTGGACCTTTATAGTAAAGAAATTGTATGGCTGAAATGGTCACTATTATTTTGCTTTTGAGAGTGGGAATGTGACGTAAACACAGAAATACTTTGATAAGGAATTTAACCGACTTCAAAAGATGTTGGGGAGTTAATACATTGTACTGCCCCTGAATCATGTCATTATTTTGCTTTAAGTCCTCTATTCCGGGATATTCCCACCCACTTTCCCACCACTGTGATTCCTGTTAGAGCCAGGATCTACAGCGGCATCCAGAATAGACAAGAGCTCAATCAGGGACGACTGGGCTAGATCCCGGGGGGGGCTAGCCTTCTGTCTTGGATCCCACATAGTTATTAAACTAAAGACGGTATAGAAATAAGAAGAAAAAATACATATATGCGCTGCATTGCAATGCATACATATTATTTTTTTTGACTTCCCCAACCTAAATAGTGGGAGGGTTACAATCGAGGCATAATTTTTTAAGTCCTCTATGCTTAGCAACCGCTCGAGCCTACCCAGCTTTGGGATTATGAAATAGTGCCAAAGCTACGATTTTTTCGGAAGGTAAGCCGAAACCAAAAACTTACCTATATACCAAAATGCACCGGACCCTGATGTGTGTGTAAGTATCTACGTATGTATGTAGTTACTTTGATTAATAACAGTTATGCAGGGAAGATAAGCCGATGGGATTCGGCTTATTAGGTAGCTTTTCCACTGGTAATAATATTTTGTTCTTTAGATCAATCAAAACAAAGTCGCTTCCCGCTGTAATTTTTTTGTACGTTTTTTTGTTTATCACTATGAAGAAGCGTTTGACCACCATCCTACCTGATGTTAAGCAGCGTTGTGGTCTACGATGGAGCACACGAATGTCTGTCCCTATGAATGCTTAGATCTTCAAAACTACGCAACAGATTTTGATACAATAAATAAAAAATGTAATGTATTTATAATTTAATATCAACTGTCCACTGTGTGTAACTTTAGCTAAGATGTACGCTAAGCTCCTTTCTGTGTTAGCCTATAATTAAGATAGCACTGTACCGTAATGTCTGCAGCTTTTTTATTGTATTTTATTGGTGTACCTATATCTTGTTGGCTTCCCAAATAAATAAAATAAAAAGAAAAAAATTGCCAATCCGCCTGATAAGCGTGGTGATTATAAGCATTCCCCCTTAAATGATCATGGAAATCATTGGTGAAGGCCCTCGCCCAGCAATGGACGAGATGATGAAATTTTAATAAAAGTTGCATGTGTCGTGGTCACGAGTGGACTGAAGTGCAACGTTTGCAACGTTCATTGGTTTAATATTTTTTTAAAGGAAACGCGCACTGACATGATATTGAAAGTTTAACCCTTAATCAGACAAGGTTTGGTGTTTTTCTGAAGGATTTTGGACTTTATTGACGTTTGTGATTCTAATTACCAACTCCATCACATAAACCTGGGGGATGTTTATCATTAAATCTAGCTTTTAAGTACAATGTGAAATTATTGTTTAATGTTTAAATAGGTGTGTGTCTTTGTTTGATTAAGGGTTAAAACGGGTATTGTAGCGCGAAGATTAACCAAAGATAAGCATTCAGCTTACCTTCGTCAGCTCGCGACCACGACACATGTAACTGTGTCGAAACGTCGGGCAAACAACGAATGTAAACTGAATGCTTATCTTTAGTTAATCTTCGCGCTATAATACCCGTTTTAAACTTTTAAGTTCATTGGTTTGATATAAATCCCTAACTACCCTCAAACAGTCACTGTATCGACAAACAACACTAATGATATCAGCTGTCCAAGGTGATTTTTTTTTGCCTTGCAATATTTCATTTCGTTTAGCACCGGTTTCCACGATGACGACAATAAAAAATGAGCTGAACACTACGCAACAGCCGCCCGCCTACGTAATAGTCTATTGTATTTTTCCCCCGTGAATATGCGGCCTTAAAAGTAGTTAGTTGTGATGCATCGCGTCACGTTGGCAGCGCATGCACGTAGCAACAATGTCGCCAACTTAACAAAATTACAGACACAAAACTTTTGCGTTCAGAACTAAATGTTTTGTGTCGGAATATTATTCATACGGCGCAGATAGTGAAGTTCGCATGCAAAACGCGAAATGTGTACGAGTATACTGTACCTACTCCTCTCGTGTGTGTATGTGAAACGGAACTCGATTATCTACCTACCCTTGTGCGAAGCTAGTAGTTTTGGACGTTTAAACGGTTTCTTTTTTCGAAGATAAGGGAAAAAATCTTTTAATTAAAATACCCTTAACAATAAACATAAAATAAAATTTAAAAAAAAGCTGGATGCGAGAAGCCGAAAACAGATCACAGTGGCGTGCAAGTGGAGAGGCCTATGTCCAGCAGTGGATAAGTATGGGCTGATAATGATGATGAAAATAAAAAAAAATCACTTCACACCTTTTAATCCCAAAGCGGTGTAGGCAGAGGCACTTGCTTAATAAGCAAATGCCCACGGTTCACCAAGCGTATTTAACCCAACGTGACACGGGGTGAGCCCATCGCCGTTATAGGGTTCACACACTGCGTGGTGTGCGGGTTTCATCAGTACGAGTGTTGCGTTGCGTACATAGGCTCTGAAAAAGAGTCCCATTGGTACACGTCCAGTAACCGGACTCGAACCAGCGACCTCCCGGTTACAAGTCAAGTATCCGACCCACTGGACTACATACGCTCTTAACAATAAAAAACCTAAAAATATTTCGGCCACATATTTTCATTATCAAATGTGTCTGTCTACTATACAGGGTTATTTTATTGCATTTTAACTCCTCTATCACCCCATACCAGGAATACGTCGGGTTACAAGTAACCCTGTATAAAAATAAGTCGGGTTTTCCTTTCTGACGCTAGAACTACAGAAAATTTCAGCTTTCCACTGTCAAGGTTTCTGGGCGATGATGTGTCAGTGATGAATGAATTAATCGGGACTTTTAAAGAAGTTTTATATATAATATATTCCAGGACCCCCGACTGTACATCAATAGGCAATATTGTGCAAACATATACACGGGGTCAGTCTGTTGATGTTGCAACGTGCCCCGGGGCCTACACGTCCAATATCAAGACCCCTTACTACTGGTTCAAGCAATTTTACGCTTTCCGATATTATTGTTATTGGGGCTGGAGTCGCGGGATCGATAAACGGTCAGATTGCTAATTTTGAAATGGACGGTCAGTTACACACTTAAATCCACGTCTACCTAAGACGGCTACCTCCCGACTTCTTAGGATAGTGGATATATCTTTGAAGACATGATGATACCTTGGTCTCTTCTAACTTGACGATTTGGAAAAGTAAACAAATAAACAACGGAATTACAACATTTTAATGCATTCATGAAAATCATAATTACATATACTGCGTGTAAAAGCACCCCGTTAGAAATGTTGGGTACGCCAATACGAACAACTTTTACTATGGCGACAATTCGGGGAAACGCAAAAAAATTTTCATCTCCATACTTTATAAAATAGACAGTTTTTTGCCTCGGTAGATAACATTTTGTATGGGGATTTGATTGGACATTTTTTTTTTCATTTCGACAAATTGCAAACTCTCTGTGTATCTCTGCCAGTTTCCAAAGTGGTAGGCAGAATGGACCAGCCCTTCTCACGATCTGAAAATCGAAAAAAAATTAAGGAATGGCGACTACAATAAGTATCATAATTAATATTTTTTTTATAGGATCCAAAACTAAACTATTTGAAAAAAAATAAATTCACCGTTAGAAAAATAAGCGATAGAAAAGTTTTAAAAACGTTACATATTCGTGTATTGACCAACCGTACAAATGCAGGGTAAACTCAATAACTAGTGTATATACGGTACAGTTAGAACAAAACTGACACAATACAAAATGTGTCAATTCATGAAATTGAACCTTAACACAAGAAGTAAAAAACTTAAATTACAAAATCAGCATGTCTCATATTGAGACCTTTTTGTTCTATGCGAATACGTTTTGAACACCTGTTATTGACCACTCTTTATTTTGCAAGTATTTTCACAAATTTGTTTGTTGACTTAGGTTAAACTTGTCCTTTTTTCCCAGTTCTTCCTTCAGCAGTTCCTTCCCAGAGAAACATGTATACTTTTCCGTTATACAACATTTTTTTCCAATTAAAAAGTAGCCTATGTAATTTCTCATGCTCTTAACTATCTTTATACAAATTCTCAATTAAATCAGTTTTGTAGTTTTGGCGTGAAAGCGAGACAGACAGAGTTACTTTCGCAATTAAAACATTATTAAGGATTGATATACTCCACCGGTTTTTTTGTAAAAAGAATCAATGTACAGTTTTGGACCCTGAACAGTTTTATTATAAGTATATCGATACCTCGAGGTAGAAAGGTCGTATAAACCATATCATCAACTTACCGTTATAAAGACCAATCGATAAGCGGAGTTTAGATTAGCAATAAAATTTGCAGAAGTCGACTTCTGCAAGTCAAAATCGCTGTGTAAAAGTGTAGCAAGTTCATTTCTGCAAGTTTTCTCTGTGCATCGAACTTGCTGCAATTTTTATGTGTAAACTTTAAATAAAGTCGACTTCTGCAAATTTTGCAGTAAAATAGCCGGCCTGTTTAGACATGAAATAAAACTCGCGATAGAAAACTTCTGAAAGTCATTTACAATAGTGTAAACAGGGTTCAGCAAACTATATAAGCAAGATTTGCAACTTCCAGAACTTGACACAAGTCAAATGTGTAAACGGCCATTTTGATATTCCAGCAAGAACTTGAACTATATTTTGTAAACAAAATAAGTTTTTTGTGTTCTGCAAGATGTCAGCAAAAAAAAATCCCCCGATTTTAAATGTGCGTGTCTTGTCCTTTCATTTGATACTCCACTTGAACATATTTGTATAGAGTCGACTTTTTTTCCCCACTTTCAACCCTCATAACTTTTGAACAAATTATCCAATTTTCATTTAATGTACGTGGTGTAACTCTTTGCTTTAATATCCCACTTGGACACATTTATTCAAGTTTAATTTTTAATCCCCACTTTAACCCCCCATAACTTTTAAACGGTTCAATCGATTTTCATCAAACATGTCTAAGAACACTCGCCTGTAAAACACCTCTAATACAAAATAAACTAAACTGAAATCGGTTCATTCGTTCGGGAGCTATGATGGCACAGACATACAGATACGTCAAACTTATAACGCCCCTCTTTTTGCGTCAGGGGTTAAAAACTATAAATTATTACAAAAATAATCATTAAAATGATTTCATATCATGTACTCAATACATTCCCTTTACGAATAAGAGAAGAGGGGGTAAAAAAATATGGACCAAAAAATCGACCGGCAAGATTCACATTATTCTTCTTGGACCTTTTCTTCACTTAAATCCATTGGCGAAATGCGGTACTCACATTATGCATACTCAACTACCTCTAGCGCCTGGACTATACTTACTTTTTGGTATTACCAAAAATAAAATTGTTGCAATGTTCACATCCATCTAAACAGTCTTGCAAAAACTTCTAGAATTTTACTATCACAAGTATTGCTTTATATAAAACTTGCAATTAGTGTAAACTCACATGGAAATATTTAGCGCAATTTTGCAGCAAGTTCTTGCTTACTGTAAACTGTCTGGAAAGAACTTGCGCGATAATACTTTCAGAGCACTTGCAAAGCCAACTTCTACAAGAAACCTTGCACTTAGTCTAAACGTAATAGCAAGAACTTGGTCAATAACTTGCGGCAAGAACTTGTTAGTCTAAACCCCGCTTAGAGCGGAAAATTCTGCATAAGCCAGCATCCATAACTCAATTTGACCAAAAGTGGCTTTTACGACTTTTCTACCCCGAAGTATCGATACGTAGATTAGTGACCCGCCCTAGCTTCGCACGAATTCAATGCTGTTGTATTGTTTCCTTACTTAATTATGCATGTATTATATATGTTGTTTATATATACAAGGAACTGTCAAAGGAACAAATGGTCATATACCCTAATATAGATATCATCACAAGTGACTTGAGAGTCTATAGTAGGGTATCCGAGATTCACAGCGAGCGTGCTTGAGTCTAACGCAATTTTCATATAGTTAGGTCAGACGCTTCCTTGCGGGTTTGCCTGTGTTCAAAACTAATAAGTAGAGTTCAGTGTTGGTTTAGTACTGCAAAAAATGTAGTAAAGGAGAGATAGAGGGTTTTTAATTCGCACAAAACACCTACAACAAATTGATAATATTACTAATATTATATTTTTAAAAGGGCAATTTATTAAATAGATTGAAAAGGGCATGCTTCGGTGGTTTGGGCATATAGAGAGAATGGATGAAATTCGATTGACGAAAGAGATTTATTTGGGTGATGTAATGGGCCGAGTGAGTAGAGGTCGCCCCAGAAGGACATATACATACCAGATTGGTGATGTCCTGGCCGAAGATGGTGTGAAAAGTACTCGAAACCGAAGGTCATGTATGAAAAGATATATGAATGTAGATGAAGCGAAAGGGGTATGTCAGGACCGTGACAAATGGAGATCTGTAGTCTCTGCCTACACCTCTGGGACACAGGCGTGAAGTGTATATGTATTTTTAAATGTGTTGTTCCTTCTCTTGTAAGTGCAAGTGCCTCTGCCTACCCCGCTTTGGGACTAAAGGGCGTGAAGTGTATTCTTTTTTATTACTTCTTGGTATGTCACAATATTTTTTTGTTTGTTATTGACGTCACTAATTTAGTTGCCTATTTTAATAAATTTAGCTTTATACATATTTGCGGTGAACAACTGCATTAACATAATTGGATGTTCGTTAGTGAAAGTATGCCTCTGAATTGTAATTTTGATTTGATTTTCGTATAAATTGTGGTGTCGTGCAGTTAATAAAGTTGGTAAAAATTCTAATGTAATTGTATATACTCAAAATTGTGCACTGGGTATATAGGCGCGAATGTAATCAAAGACAAGCTCGAGCTTACCTTTGTTATTTTACTCGACGTTTCGATTTCGTCTTTGATTATAATAATAACAACAAACTACTTTTTTTTTTAACACACCGTCGTTTGACCCAAACTAGGATACCCTGTTGTACTATGGGTGCCAGAGACTGATACACTCACACAAATACTTTTTAAATACATAAATAGATAAATAAATCACCCAGACGCACAGAACACATGCTTCAGCTCATCACTAAAGCATTATGTCCGTGGCGGGAATCGAACCCGCGACCGTCATCCTAGAGGCAGATGTCCTGACCACTAGCCCATGCACACCACTAGCCGTCGCATTCGCGCCTATATACCCGGTGTAAATTATTGAGTTAGAATGTCTTTGCGCGTTTTATTAAAAACATATTATGTAATTGTCTGACTCTCTGAAAGTAGTCATATATTGAATACAAGACAACAATACTTATAATAACTTTCTTTTTCGCTTATTTTATTTTCTTCATAAATACAGCTGTTTTTTTACTCAGCTAGCTATCCTTGATTTATCAAAATTATTTAACCCATTAACACCCAGAAGAATACTTACTCTTTAATTGATTTTGAATTTTATTACAAAGCAAAAGAGTTTAAAATAACTTGTCAATCTCCGAGTACAGTGGGTGCTAATGGGTTAAGAGACAACGGGCCCCCTAAGGATCGAGTCCGCCAGAACAAAAACTGATGGACATCAGCACAGAATCGGGAAGAGTGGAGAAAGCGAAGAGAGGCCGTTCCCCTGCAGTGGGATCCAGTAGGCTAGTAATAATAAAAAAATACACTTTACGCCTTAATCCCAAAGCTGGGTAGGCAGAGGCACTTGCTAAGCAAATTCCCACGGTTCACGCGCGCGTATTTAACCCTACGTGACAGGGGGTGATCCCATCGCCGTTATAGGGTTCACCCACCTTGTGGTGTGCGGGTTTCATCCGCTTGGCTTTCCTGTCCCCCCCCTGTCTATCCCTATGTATGCGTATATCTCTTTATAACTACAAAATTGATTTTGATGGGGTTTTTGACGTGACAACGTTTAATAACTCGATACTACGGGCTGCATGCACGAAAAATATGACGTCATTGTCCCGTTCCACAAGCGAGTGTACCACTACTACTGCAGTGTTTGACGTTGTCAGTTTACAGACAACCATTGTTTTAATGCACAATGATTCCAGAGAAAGGTTTATTATGTACTAGATAGCTCGGCAAACATTTGTTTTTCCATAAGAAGTCGCTTTTGTACCCCGGGTATTGGATGAAACACCTTTTAACCCTACCCCGAACTTCCACGTGTGATTTAAGACTAAAAATAGCCAAATCGGTCCAGTCGTCCTAAAGTTTTAGCGAGACTAACAAACATCAATTCATTTTTATATATACATATAGATAATACATGTATCATATATTAGGGTCACAGTTAGTATCAGCCTTGCACTCGTGGGAAGCCGGGACGGGCCACTAGTACCTTATACACACATCAAAAGTCTCTATTGATCAAGAACATTTTTAGCTCTAAAAAAATCTAATTTATTGAAATCAAATCTAATATTCTGGATTGGTCTCCTACCTAATTCCCATGCCTGTATCAATAATTGATATGAATAAATTATGAATGAATTCAGTTTTTGTAAAATATTGTTACGCCCGGGGGTCGAGAAACGGCGACTAGAATGCCGTAGAAATGCATCGAATATTCGAGAGGCCTAAGAGAGAGAGTGCCGAAATAAAGTGTAATTCTTGATTTTCGTAATAGTGTAACTTTTCTATCGGTACCCACCCCCCACGTACGTAACAATATATTCTTGATTGCAATCTTCTAAAGTGTACTATCAAGTACATTTTAGAAGATTATGGATCACCATAGACACTTTTCATGTGTGTAAATCCAATAATTTTATGCCGAATGACTCGCGGGAGAGAATAGTAAACATAGATGGCGGAAATCTAAAATCCATTTAACTGTAGTGCCGTACAAATGCGGTCATCGGGCAAAAAACATATTTTTCACGCAAAAGTTAGTAATTGGAACAAATCGCTTCGCATGCTGCATGAAACGAACGGTGAACAGAAATATTATCGAATAAAGCTACCATTCTGCTGTGGAAAACAGAACGGTTCTAAAACAATGAAACTGCTTAGTACGTGATAGATAGAAAAAAGATAATATTGATCGAGAAGTACTTGTTTATTAGTCAATTCGATATAAATAAATAAATACGGCGATGGGCTCACCCCCTGTCACGTTGGGTTAAATACGCTTGATGAACCGTGGGTACTTGCTTTAGCAAGTGCCTCTGCCTACCCCGCTTTGGGATTAAAAGGAGTGAAGTGTATTTATTTTTTATTTATTTTAAATAAATAAATAAGTATATTACAAGAACACACACATTACTTTCATCCGATGTTAAGTTGCTAAAGCACTTGTGTTATGGAAATCAGACAACGAGATATATTTTCTTAAATACATTTTTTTTTTTCATTTAAATATGTACTCATATAAAAAAACACCCAGACACATCCAATAAAAGCTCATCACCTAAGTACATGTCGGCGGTCGGAATCGATCCCACGACCCTACGGAATAGAGGCAGACATGCTGACCACTACACCAACGGGCCCGTCAATATGCTTATATATGCTTTGTTTGCTGATATGTTTTGTTGTGTTCATTCTCCATCGTACATTAAACCGATTTTTATGTTTTTTTTCTTTTGATAGAAAATAATTCCAAGCCCGTTCCATGACAAGGAAATCAATTTATGATGATGGCAAATACGATAAATTGTTAAATAATAATAATAATAATTTATTCATAATAAAAGACACAATACAAGAACTTAAAAACGAAGAAATTACAAAAGAAAAAAAACAATAAAGATTAAGCCCTGACATTCCTAGCTAGGTTGTACAATAATCTGTTTTAAGGTAATTATTATAAAAACATCCGATACGAAGAAAAAAAAATCGACTTCAACCAGTAAAATATAAATAATTTTGTATTTTTCTCATGGACGCCATTGCCGGAAATTAACCAAATTTGAATGTGACCAAATTAGGAAGCACTAGCTTTCAAATAAAATAATTATCCAAATCTCTTTTACGTAGGCAGTGGATAATATAATAACATTCTTCTAAGGGCCCGGAACTACAGGGCGAAGTTCCGGTAAATCTGTTATTAATACTTAACACCCGGTTTCCGAAAGACACTGATTCTATACGTACGATATGACATATATTATACTGTGTGTAAAACGGACTGATGAGACGGTAATGTTACAAAAGGCAACCTTATCTTCTTCCAGGTTACCTGTTTTGTTAATGGCATGGATAAATGGCTGGTACATATGCCAGGTTACGCACAAGTAGTTAGTTACCTCTCCTTGTCTGTGCCATTAAGGAGAGGAAAATGAAAACCAAGAAAATTAAACGTACAATTTCATGTGAACTAAATAAATGCCAAATGTTTAAAACGGGTATTATAGCGCGAAGATTAACCAAAGATAAGCATTCAGCTTACCTTCGTTGTTTGCCCGTGTCAGTACGCGTTTCCTTAAAAAAAATGTGTATCTATATATCTATCTATCAATTTAGTTTGTACAGTTTGCCTGCAATATAATGAAATATTTATTATAATAAAAAGGCACATAACCTCTATTCCATTGCATCCATTCTTTTTTTTAACCGCGTCATTCGACTGTGGCATGTCTACAAACATTTTGTCTGTTCAAGAAACGTGTTCCGTCGTCCAAACAATTTCCAATTGAGCCACAACAATTCAATAAACATATAAAACGCTAGCTCATAATATGTTAACCTGTATAGCTCGTATTGTCCTATGTCTCACGTCGCTCCCGGCTCACCGCTCTTCCGGTGGCGGCGGCGGCGGTGGGAGCGCATGACGTCACTTCCTGTCGCTGGCTGCCAAAACTCACCACGAAATACTGGCTGACGTAATAAAGTAGGTACGAAGGTATATATGTATGTATGTGCTTTTCGCAGTTTATCCGAAACGGATAAAGTATTTGGCCAGTTATTCTGAAACAATGTTGACCAATTACACACATCAAAAGTGTCTAGGGATCAAGAACATTTTTAGCTCTAAAACATCTAATTTATTTAAATCAAATCTAATCTTCTGTATTGGTCTCCCATTAATTCCCCATGCCTGTATCAATGATTTATCACCACATTTTTAATAAATTATGAACGAATTCAGTTTTTGTAAAATAT
>SJJU01042321.1:0-13041 GCA_012932125.1 Conopomorpha cramerella | reverse complement strand
AGCCTGTTTGAAATGAAATAAGTTTATTTATACAAAGCACATTACATTGAACAAAGAACGGAGTTGAGGTACCGAGTCCTATCTTGTACATAAAAGAGAAGTAGGAAAAGCAACATAGGATAGGAATAGGTAGTTTTGTGTATCTAGTGGCGCGACTGTTTAATGTGCTTCTGCCGAAATCAAATGAGGAGGTTAGAATCAAAACGTATTAATTTGCTTTTCTTCCCCTAAGGGTACATTTTCAAATATATAAATTCACTACCATGTACTATTTTTAAAATTGTTTTTGAGAAATAATAGATTTCATATATGTACAAGGGAATGGATTATTTATGTTTTTCTTCTGAAAGGGCCTAAGAGTAGTATAAGTTTTCCTATTTTTTTTTCATCAAATTTGGTTACACCTAAATTAATACGTTTTGATCCTAACCTCCTCAAATGGTATCTGGCTCAGAACGTGCTGGGGCTCTCACACCCTCTGCATTTTGGAAGTCAGTTAAAAACAGTTGTTGTAACCGTCGCGTCGCTTGTACTGTGCGCAGTACAACGCAGTGGTGTCTCGGCGCGAGGGTCGTCGCGCGCGGCGCGCGGCCATGGCCCGGCGCCGCACCGCCGCCGCCGCCGAGCGCATGCGCCTCATCTCGCGCCTCGCCGCCGCCGGGGACGACTTCGGCGTCGAGGACTCCGACTGGGACGCCTACAAGAGGTCTCTACACAATCTTTAACCCTTAAAACACAGATTTATCGTTCTAAATTTAAAAATAATACTATAATGCGATTCTTTTAGTGTAGATTAAGGAAAAAGTAACAAACAAAAAAGCGAAATACACTTTTTACATTTGTTTTTTTAACTTAGTTTATGGATCCAAACAAACCGTTAAGATATATTAGTGATTGATGTACTAAGTGATTGATGTGTTCCAAAATTTGTTTGGTTTCATAATTGATACCATAGGTATTTAAGGGTTTTAAGCTGAATACAACATCATCATCTCATCATTTCAGGCCCCATACTTGTCCACTGCTGGACATAGGGCCTCTCCAATTGCACGCCACTGTGATCTGTTTTCGGCTTCTCGCATCCAGCTTCTGCCAGCCATCTTGCGTATATCATCAGTCCACCTTGCCTGAGGGCGTCCTACACTCAGTTTAATACACTTTTCACGCCTTTAATCCCAAAGAGGGTAGGCAGAGGCACTTGCCTAAAGCAAATACCCACGGTTCACCAAGCGTATTAACCCAACGTGACAGGGGGTGAGCCCATCGCCGTTATAGCGTTCACACACCTTGTGGTGTGCGGGTTTCATCACGATGTTGTCCTTTAAGCTGTAATGTATGTTTTGAATTTTACCGTTCGTCACACAGGCTAAATAAATAAACAAAAAGTGGACCTAGGTCAACTTTTCCCGTCGGGGGGGTCGTGCACGGTGACCGAGGTAACTTTTCAAAGGACATTTAGTAGCGCTCTGTCTGTGAGTTATAGCACAACACTGCGCCAACCCGCGTAGGTACCGATCGTAGCGATTATTGGAATTTCCTTTCAAATTAGTATAAAAATCATTGGGGCAGACCCTCGTCCAGCAGTGAACCGCATATGGCTGATGATGGACGCTTGGTACTACTTAGGCACAATAAAAGAAGAGAGTTATTGTCTCACTCACTTAAGTTTGTTAAATATGATTATTATTCACCTATAGGGTCTGGAGTAAGTAAACACACGGATAGGTAAGATTACATGTTTATTGGTTGACGCGTAGTCTAATAATGATTCAAGTAACATACGAGTAATGGCTTATATCTATGGTTAAGCATAAAGAGTAAATCGGTACTTATAGCTATGAGCATACTACACCATACACCTCGCATCCAACAGAGATATTTTCCAGTAGAAATGAAGTAAGTACAAAATGTAATGTGAATGTTCCCGGGGCGCAGTATAAGCCGCGAGGCGGACTCGGACTCGGAGGCGGACGCGGAGCGCCTGCTGGAGCTGGAGGAGACGCTGCGCGAGCACGCGCCGCCGCCCTCCGCCAGGAGACACCACCAGCTGCACCTCGCCATCGAGGGCATACGGTCAGACACTCTGCCACATACCTACATACTCTCCTCTAAACACCACTTCCGACTACCTATAGTCGGCGTCACGTAAGAAGCAAATTTTGAAAGTTCGATTGACATGCGTGACCTGGACTGATAGTGTTGTACAATATTGGAAAGATTCGATTTATTTTGGAATCGATTTATGAGAAATGTTTTGGTACCATCAATTATTAATAATGCATTTAAGGTTACGACAAGATGAAACCTATTCGTTAGCCGTTCATAATACGTGCTGTAGAGCTTATTATATTTATTTTACATATAACTGTATAATCGAAACGTTGTCACTTCGATTCATGACCAAAAAATAATCACATCTCTATTAATTGATGACAACGAGCTAAGACGCAATAGGATGTGCAACGCTAAGATACAAATGTCATCGCCATATATTTGGTTGTCAGTCATATCCATTCTAAAAATTGTTCATGGGTTTATAAATGTGTCAGAATTTGCTTCTTAGCTGACGCCGACTATAATATTCACATTTTAACCTTTTCACCGCTAATATCATATAAATCAGACACATTAGACAAGTGATTTTGAAGTTTATCAGAGCAGAATTCAAAATCGTGAAAACAAAATTCATCTTCCTGCGGTCAAAAGGTTAAGCACCAATGTCTTACATATTAGACACATCAGATCAGGGAATTTGGAGTCTATGGTATTCGGAACTGTATGCAAAACTGTGAACTTACTTTGCCATCTGACGGTCTGACGTTAAATACGCATTTGGTCGGACATATCGGCGTGAATATAATTTAAAGACAAGATAGAGCTTAGAGTGCGGGCGATTACTTTTACTGTATTTCCTATTCTACATGTTCCATTCTTTTTTTTGTCCAATTTTGTTTTCCATTTAGATGTCTCATTGTTTAGTATAATTGTTTTTTTTTTCTTTTCAATTTTGCTATCAGTGAATAGAGTTCAAAATCTGTGTCTTGGTTAGCAGCATGGGACCGTTTAAAACCGGATTATTATTACCACGGGCAGTAACCTAAAGTCGACAGCATTTCTATTGTGTCTTTTCACTACCCAACCAACAGTTCATCTCAATTTTAAAGTATATATTTGTTTACGTCTGCTCAGAGCGGCCGAGCTGATATTCCAGCCGTCGATGACGGGCAGCCTGGAAGCGGGGCTGGCGGAGACCATGGAGTTCATGTTCAAACACTTCACTGACGAGGATCAGCTGCTGTTGGCTAATAACGTCTTTATTACCGGAGGGTGTTCACAGTTTCCAGGTGAGTTCAGTATTACCTGCAAACGAAACGACCTCTAACTAATATGAGAGTTGGTACACTTTTGATTGCCTTGTCCTATTCTTATGTGTGTATTATTGATTGTTTTTACTATTGTTTCTTCTATTATTATTATTTTTCTCATGTGTGTTAGCTCTTAAGTTGGTAAATAAACATAATATGCTTCTACCGAAATCAAATGGTATCTGGCTCAGAACGTGCTGGGGCTCACACTCTCTGCATTTTTGTAGTCAGTTAAAAACAGTTCTTGAAATCGTCGCTTGTACTGTGTGCAGTACAACGCAGTAGTGTCTCGCCGCGAGGCTTGTCGCGCCCGGCGAGGTATTAGGTATTCCTCTTTCGGATGAAAAACGAGAAAATAATGTATCATGTCTTGGGTTTAACATGTTGATGCAGAGCTAAGTTATCTTTAACGTTAACTCATCAGGCGATTTTCCATGAGAAATCTTGACACATAACACGAATAGACATTATAGAAAATTCACCATTTTCAATTCCCCAAAAATATAATGATTATTTTAGACATGTGATAAAACTAAAAAGTCGAGTTTTATGTACGATATAGAATTAATTTTAATATGCAATATTTATTTCTCAGGTCTCAAAGAAAGACTGGAACGAGAGTTGCTCGAAATGCGACCGTTCCAATCCACGCACAAAGTCATAATGTCTCAGAACGCGAACCTTGACGCGTGGTACGGGGCACGGGACTTCGCCGGCAGGCAGGACTTCGAGAACCTTTGCATCAGTAAGGAAGAGTACTATGAAATGGGTGGCGAGTACCTCAAGGAACATCACGCAAGCAACAAGTACTATAAAAGTCCTGCACCATTAGACAACGCGCTAGCACCGGCCGGTGACGCCAACGTAGCTAAGGAAGAAATTGTTGTAGACTGTTAGCAAATACATTATGATAACTTTCCAAGCTCTTATTTTTTATTTCCACCTTATTTTTCGTTACATGTCCGCCGAACTATTAATCTTTCATCTTACTAAGTTGAAGGTACAGGGGCCTTAACTTCGCTGTTTTACATAGGTCCATACAATTGTATTTTAACTGAAATGTTACTCCCAAAATTTTAGTTATGTGGATCTTGTATATTATGCAAAAATATTTAACCTTCTTCTGTTTACATTTTATCGCGTACAAGTCGGCGGTCATGCCTCGAATTATTTCGATCACGGCAGGATTGCTGCGTGGCACCCTTACACCCCCGTAATATTTTCCTGGTAGCAGCAGTGCCCCAACATCGCGATAGAAAATGTACCGGTAACAAATGGACTAGGATCCCACAATACAGCATCACCTACAGTGGAGGTCTTTGTTATTCCTTAGCATTTAAGTCTATAGGTATTTTAAATAGATTTATTAAGCGGTATTTCCACCGACCGGACCGCACGGCACCGGACAGAAACGGATTGTTTTAATCTTTAAACAAAAATGTATCTTATATACGATGTTCAAAATCTATTTTACATCGAGGATTTGACGGCGGCCGCATGCGTTGGTATCCGAACGCGTGCCGCGGAATACCGACGGAGCACTCGGCGGAAGGAACACTTGAACTAATCAGTTTCGTAGGCCCAGAAACCACAACAACCGGACGCTGTCGGATACGTCGGTATGCCGTGGATTCCTTACCAGCCGTTTCTGTCCGGTGCCGTGCCGTCCGGTCGGTGGAAATACCCCTTTATTAAGTGCAGCACAGCACGGCTGAGATCGGGATCATAGCTTAGCACTCACAGACGGGGCATAGTATTAAATGCAGCAACAGCAGCCGTGTTGGGTATGTATTTTACAAATCCACTGTCCACCCTTCAGAAAATTAGAAACATGTACGTAGTTACAATGCTCCTACTATTCTGCAACCCGCTCCCTGTAATTCGACACGATGCCACATTTTGCAGATTGACTACATAGAGAACAAACGCAACTTGTGAGAGGAATATCGTCAGTGAAGTTCTAACAATGCGTAAATCATTTTTGGTGGTTATTACATTATGATACTATTCGTCACGGTAACTCTTTAATATTTTTTTCTCAAATAAAACGGCTTTTATTTCTTCATTAAGGCGATTTTAAATACTTTTTCGAAATAATGTTTACCTCTAATGTAGCTAACTAAAATTTTATGCAGTTATTTTGGTCTCCTGCAAACTGCAAAGTAGACATTTTTTTACTTAGGCACTTAACTTCACTGACGATATGATAAAATAAGAACACAATATTTAGTAGCCACAAATATCATGGCACGTTTATTTTTCTCCACTACATGGCTTCTAAACGAATCATGACTCAGTTTGCATTTTGACATTTTTTCCACATATTTTTTTTACGCAAATTGTTACTCACTGTCCTGAGTGAATAAGGTAATTTTACAATGTATTGTTCAATTTATACATTTTTCTTTTCCATAAAATTAAATAAACTCTGTATTTTGATCTTTATATAAATCGCTATGCACTGACAAAAAAAAATATAAAATGGCTTTGTTAGTTCAGCTAATTATTTAATTGATTGATAGAAGAGACTATAATAAAGAGTACATTTAAAAAATCACATTAAAGCATATACATAATGCTGACTACATAAGGACTCTTACAGCCTCTTTCTCCTTCGCGAGATCTAAGTACTCCAAACCATCAACAATAAACAATACCTAGTAATAAGAACATTTTTATCACCAAACACTAACTACATAAACCAATACCAACTACATTATCACAATGACTTCCGACTAAAGTAACATAAACAAAGGAGGCTGTAAGAGATCATTTCACGTGCAGTATCAACACACCACAGTTAACAAATCTAACTTATACCAAAATATAAACTAGCCTAAAAATTTTAACAGTACAAAAAAAGAGTTTTAGATAGTGTATGGATTGGTCGTTAAAACTCTGAAGAGCTATAACTAAATGACAAACATACAAAAAACATCATGCCATGATGCTTGCTTTGGAAAAAATTTAGTAAAAAAATCCCAATAAGAATGTAAAATGCTCGAAACGTTTTTGGTTAGCGGACTCAGAGCCCGTTTTAAATTTTCTTTTAAAAAGTAATACATTAATATCCTAAACAGTATAAACGCAGTGACTTAGAAATAGCTCTCAGCTTAATAATTATAAGTAAAAAAAAAGTTAAAATCCTTAGGCTGTACTCTCGTAAATGATTATAATGATGTAAGCAACGTAATAATGTCGGCGAAGCAGTAATTATTAATAATCTAATGATACGATAGAACTAAATAATTATGTACCTTAGACATTATGATTACACAAGGCTCACTGTACCACAATGAAATGTAGGCAGGGGAGGCCCCGACTAGTGCTTGCCTCAATAGAAAAGGAAGAATACAACATTACATTCACGGTAGGATATGTACGTTTGTCCTAAATGACATTAGCAAAGAGAGTGAGTGATTCCCTGACGCTGCTTGCGGTCGCCCCGGGTTTAATTCCACCAGTACCTCTAACCCCTGTACCCCTGGGGTTTCCAATATTGTGCCATACAGCAGATACCCTAAGGTACCAGTGCAAAAAAACCGCGGTACCGTCATCGCGGCTCGGGGGCGGTCACATGCCACGTGGGGAATACAATACACGGTTGGTCCGTCACATCTCATAATAAATCTACGATCCCTGCTACGCTGCCAACAATTTTCCGTGAGTATTCTAAATTGTGGACTCAACAGTAAAGAAATTCAGTCTTTTCTATGGTTGAAAGTAAGAAAGGTGGAAATAGGGTATACATTGCTCCGCCGCAGATTTAGATCACGGATACCGTTTTCCTTTTTCTCATACGATGGCACAGAAATGCTCTATAAGACATCCGAAAACTAAACCTTCGGCATATTATTTTATAATAATTGTATCTTTACTTAAACGCTCGATATACATTCTATTACTAACATCGGTATTTAAAATATATTGAACAAACATCGATTAGCAATTACTTCATCCAGCTTTTAAATAAATAGTTTTACGCTGAATGTGCAATTGATCATCTTGCTCGTCACATATAAGTATTATTGATTGTACGTGATATATAAACGAGATAATTCCCAATCTGTGATAAATACACAGGGGCACAATCGTATCTCATGGATGGCCGGCGCGTCACTCGCCGGGGACGATAATAAAAACAATATTTTTTTATCACAATAATCAATAGGCAAACAAAGATAATTTTAAACAACAACAAAAAATTTATAATTTTCACATAATATAATTAAATTAGGTACGAATCGACCCCGACAAGTAAGACTAGTTTAAAATCACTTCACATCGTTTTACGTCTAAGTCACTATGTTGGTGTTTTCTATTTCCATTAACATAATATTGTAGTATTAAGTACTACGTGTAGTACATATTTGCCAATGTCATTACACTCTATTGTTACACTAGGATTGTTATTAGCAATCGGTGACCCTTTATAGTTACTGGTATATGGTATACTCAATAATGGTATCTGGATTATTATATATCTATTTGTAACTCGTACAAGTTCTAGTTTGTCTAAATAATACTGTTGTCAATGGCTTGGTAAGAAACTTATTTTGAAAAATTCGAAAAAACTCGGTAAGACTTAAGGAGTACAGTATAATAACACAATATATATGTTATTCGAATTGTATACATAACATCTATACTATACTTATGTTCCAGGAGAACTAAATGCGACACACGATAGTAGTAAGTGTTTATCATAAGGTATTTGTGTAATTTCTGGTTTCTTTTTTCTTTTTAAATGACAAATCAATTATTGGCTTTTGTTCACATCAATATGTCGTTTTCACAAATACAGAACTATCAAAATATTAAAAAAATACTTATTGAGGACTATCAAACAACATTTGTATGTTTGTATACTATGTACATCTACAAGGTTTGATACTATATATTATAAGGTACCCAATAAATGTTCTTTTTTTTTTAGATTTAGATCTGCCTCAGTTCGACTATTCATAAAATAGCTCATTTTGACATTTCTTTTACCTTCCCACAGATCTTAAATAAATAAATCTTACCATTATTTTATGTTTATGTACATTTTCTGACCCAGCACATGGACATTCACAACGTGGAAATAAAATAATGTATACTGTGGAAAAAACGATAACAAAATAAAAAATATAAATCAATAATTATCACCATTTTTTTAACATAATAAAAAGAGAAAAAAAAACAATCTTCTACTCGAGATAAAAAATAATAGTATATCTAATAAGTAAAGGAGGGTATACGAACAGTATTTTATTTCCAATCTACCCTGACCAGCAGACTTATATAACCTTACTCTACCACATCAGTTACATAGAAATGGCACCAATCTGTCTTTGATATTACAATGGCAAACCTGAGGCTGTCCCGCGCGGCGCCACTCGATCCCGCCGCACACTCGGCCCTTACATTTGGAAGACTACGTCGCTAACATTACTTTATGCAGAGATAATATATAATATTATACAGCATGATTTGTAAATACTTATTTTAAGAGAAACCCACAGTTTCTACAAGCCCTACTGAGTGTATTTCAATTCAATGCGGACATTGACACCTACTGAACATATATTTATTAGTAGACTTCAGATTAAAATTGTATCTCCAAATCACTCTGTATATTAGGTACAGACCGAAGGCCCTTCGCAGCACGACTGTACCACCATACTGAACACCCGGCTACACGAGCAATAACGCCTCCTTCTTGAAATATCAATACACAATCATCCTCTATATTCTTATATGCTTCTGCATAATAGGTATACGTATACATTATTTATTTGGCAGCAATTGTAAAAACACCGGCGTGGCAATACTCGTATAGCACGGGCGCTGCTCGAAATATACAATGATCGATTACAAATGGTTGTTGAAGTGACGATGAGGTGCAATGAATGAATTTGTGTATTTACGATTGCTATTGCCTAAATTGCTATCCGCTAGAAGGCACACAAAGTTTATAAGAAGCTTCACATGTAGCACTTATTGCCTCAGAGGGATTACTTTTTGACGTTCACGAACATTCAACACCGAACTTAATCCGAACGTAACACGATTCAAAAATATTGCCAATATAATGTTGCAGGCACTTCGCTGGATTTCTCCAATATAAAGTAATTTTGTGAAACTTATACGCCCCTGAAGAACTCTGCGGCTATCGGTATCGTTTTCTTTTTTTTTTGTACTTAACTGTTATTTAAATATTGTATTTGCTGTTTATTAGACACTTATGGAATATTATGCGAGTGCGAGACTGCGCTCGACATCAAAATACCTCTCATTGGTAACAGTCGTATAAAATTATTGAACTCCATTATACACTGACATTTCTAAAAGTTAAAGCATCGCAATAAGATATTGTTACTCTACACCTAAAGAGGATGTATATTATATGACAAGCAAACGGTGAACATCAAAAATTTAGAATTTAGAAAACTGCCATTCACAATACCAAAAGTATTCTTTTTTTTCTTCTTCTTTATATCACTAAGCAAATTAGAATATGAGATCAAAATTTAGGCCTACTCTAATGAGACTTTCGCATTATGGATGCCACCACTCGTGTGTAAAGTGTGATGGTATGAATGTTCCGGTAGTGGCGGTTCTCTTCACTGTGCCCGGGCCGCTCGCTGGCGCCGCGCGCGCCATCTCTCCTTTTTTACTGTTGACGAGGGAATATAAATTATACATCATTATAAATGTACGGTGATTATTATTTTTATTCATACAGTGAAAGATAAATACAGGAATCAAATGTCTGATTGTGAATTTTTAGGGTTGTTCAAATTGAAATAAGTAGCGAAATGATGTGAAAAATCCATTTACCTGTCGACAACTTATATCGCTCATTCAGCGAGATGCATCTGCGGTGTACGCGGCGGCGGCGGCGGGGACGCAGCTATAATATATACCACTCTTATTAATATACACTTAAGGTCCTTTATATTATAATAGGCAAGATGAAGGCATAATGAGAGCGTCTGTGGTCCAGTTGATTGGACTAGACTTGTAACCGGGAGGTCGCTAGTTCGAGTCCGGCTACTGGACGTGTACCAATGGGAGTCGTTTTCAGAGCCTATGTACACAACGCAACACTCGTACGGTGAAAGACAACATCGTGATGAAACCCGCACACCACACGGTGTGGGAACCGTATAACGGCGATGGGCTCACCCCCTGTCACGTTGGGTTAAAACGCTTGGTGAACCGTGGGCACGTGCTTAGCAGGTGCCTCTAACTACCCCGCTTTGGGATTAAAAGGCGTGAAATGTATATATATGAAGGCAGAATTACAGTGCTCTCACTATTTTTTTTTATCTCAATGAACAAGCGTTTGACCACCATCCTGCCTGATGTTAAGCAGCGATGTGGTCTACGATAGAGCACACTTGATAATAAGTTACCTATTCACTATTTTTAAACTATATGACTGCTTGCTTACAATGAATGCTTCCATACATTTAGTATAGCCACACGGCAGTCTTTTCTTAATAGTACTATAGCAAATATAGCAAGTAAAGCCTAAGCCAAATGTTTTTCACAAATAATAATGTCAAATACCAGCTTTAAGAGTTTTTTTAAATTAATTGTTCACTAACAACACTTCAGATGTTGTTCGAAGTGGCTTCCTTAATTTCCTATGCATGTTCTAGTTCTCTATCTACAGTCTCTCTACGACCATAGCGTATCATTCCTGTAGTTATCAAGGTTAAATTTCACTTATTCAATTTTGTAGTTCATCTAAGTGGTTTGGTTAACCCGATCTTTTAAGAAACTCCAGAGAAAAACATGGTTGTATCTACTAAAAGCTGGGAATCATATTTTTTTTCTGGATAGACCCCGTTTATTCCATAACCTTTTATTTTTACTATTAGATAGAGCTTGTGTAGTACTTAAGGCTAGTAACCAATTTTTCGATATCCTTCATAGTTTAGAAATAATCGAGTGCGGTCACTTTTCGTTTCAACCCAATACCTAGTGTAAATGGGTCCCGAATATTTTTAGAATGTTGAATGAAAAAAATAACTTTTATTATCATACAAAATAGAAAAAAATTTGCCTCGGGAAATTTCATTTTGTATGGCGATGGATTTGTTTTTAATTTCCTTGCATTGTCGCCATAGTAAAAGTTCATATTGACGAGCCCAACAACGTTTCTAAGATCATTGTTCGGCTTTTACGCGCAGGTTAGGTGAGCAGAGTTGAAAATTTCCTCACATAAAAACCTGGGACAACACTAAGTATGATTTCAAAATGAAATCGGGCCCATAATTATTACACAATTAGTAGTTGTTTTTGATGGTCGACGAATTCAAATTTTGTGACTTATAAAGTGCAGTGTTTTCCTAAGCATTGTTGTTAGGTGTTTTACTTTGACTGTACTCTATAACTTATAACTAAAATTATCATAAAATCGACTTACAAATAGAAGCGATGGATTGGGGCGACATCGCCATCTTGCTTGAAGTGTCAGTCATAGACACCTGCGTGCCTTGTGACGTCATGTAGCGGTTCACCATTGGCACGAAGCTGTTAGAAAGGTATGTTTAATTTGTGACTATGATAGATAACTGTTAAATAAATTATTTATTTGTTTTATAAAAAGGAGGAGGTTCTCAATGCGTCTTTGTTTTCTATGTTACTTCAAACCTGAGACTGAACTGGTGAACCGAGTTGGTGTTTCTTATTTTATTTGAAAGCTGATGTTTGTCCCATTTAAATTTGGTCCAGTTCCGACAATGGTATCGAAAACGACATTTTTTTTAAATTTGGTTAGTATTTATTTTTATTTTATGTACTCAGTAACTTGGGATGGGTCGCCTAGAATGTGCTCTACTACCCTATAAATTGAAAGGCTGATATTCCTATTGAAATGAATACTGTAACTACTTGTAATACTATTACAGGGGCGTTATGAACTTCTGAGACCAGTTACAGTGGAATTAGTAATGACCGCTTGTATTGTAACTCATTGCAATGGCTACTGGAAATAATGAGACCCATTATGCTCCTTAATTGGCTTAGGCCTATAAACAACTGCAGTCCTAGCACGTGCGTCAAGAAAGACACGACATAGAACAAATAAGCGCTGTGATTGGCTGCTATGTCACAAATCGTGCGATTTAACTTGTTTCAAACAATTGCAGTGACTGGTACGTCTTGTCATTGCTTTCTTGGAGCGCTTTGCTAGGGGTGCTGGAAATACAGTCCTTTTCACAGTTCTGAATCGCAGAGAATAGAAACAAATAATAACATGATATTGATTTGACTGAAGACTTATTGATCGATATGGTTGAATACATTAATCAGATGTTCCAGTTTTTTTTTCTCAAATTGGTTGATAACGTATATATGAAAAAGGATGGATGTGTGGTAGGAGACTGACCTGAGATCGCAGACAGCGCCGGGCGAGTCGAAGCCCGCCGCCGCCGCCGCGCCGCCCTCGCCGCGGTGGACGCGGTTGTGATGTCTACGACCATAGGATCAAATTAACTTACACAAATCTATAATAAATGAAATTAATCTACTGAAAATGCTTGTATCAAAGAATAATAACATATTAGTAGTGTTGCAAAATGTTTTACATAAGTTGAATTTAGAAAAGCGTCTCATAGTTAAACATTTTTATCCGAATTGAAAGTGTATTACAAAATATATCTATAGATATCTGTTTCAA
>SJJU01042317.1:0-14111 GCA_012932125.1 Conopomorpha cramerella | reverse complement strand
GGAGATAAAAAATATGTATGACGACTTCAATCGAAACACTACACATACACATCGATTCTCACGCATTCGAATGTTTTCAATACAACACTATCACACACGTCAGTCGACCTGTCAGAATTCACTTATTAGATGAGCCCAACTATAGTTATACATTTGTTTTTGTTGTTGTTGAGGGCACAACGCTCGCTATAGGGACGGCGACAGAGTAGCGTCAGACTTCAACTGACTAATCCTATAGCCTTCAGTAGTCTATAGGAAAGTATTTTTAAACCTACCTGAGAGAGAGGTCGTGACTGTCGCTTTGGCTGGTCGTGACGTCTGCGTTAATGACTGAACTCTTTGCGGTTTTTTTTCGTCCAGAGTGTAACGCGAGCACGTGTTCTGACAACATCGCGTCCATTTTCTGAAAGCCAAACAAACTGAGTATTATGTCCATAATGAGTACTTATAGTTGATTACAACAAGTACAGTGTGCGCGGAACCCCTAGTCAACTTCCGAGGTATGTGAGCGGCGGGGCGGGGGAGGTTCACAAACGTCAAGATGAACTCAGTCTGCCGTTGACCACCGCGACGGTTATACGGGATTTATTTGGTCGGGCTAGTATGTTTGCTAGTTGTACTGCTAATTAAGCATTTATTAACTCATGCTATTAAAGCTATGTTAAATAAATATTTATGACAAAATGTTAGGTTACCAACAGTTAAGTATCTACCTCATCCGGTTGATCCAGCAATATGAAGACCAAGTCGAATCTAGAGAGTAGAGCTGTGTTCAGTTTCAGGTTTTCAGCAACTGTTTTTGCTCTGAAATATATAAAACAATATTGTTAGTACTTACAATAAACGAAATATCGAGTGGCGACCACGTCTTTGAATGTGCACGATGACCAGACGATCTTTTGACGGGGCAGCTTTAGTTGGTTTTCTTCATTTGTAACTTTGCTTGCTGTATTACCCGTTATCCCGTTACTGTGAGGACTTGGGATTTAAATGTAGCTTATGTCGAAATTTTCATCAACTCTCTTAGGAATATATTCTTAGCATTTTGTCATAAATACTTTTAGTCTTAGTTTTATATCATAAATACTTTTATTCATTAACAACTCGCATTTTGCATATCGATACTTCGGTGTAGAAAGGTTGTAAAAGCCACTTTTGGTCAAATTGAGTTACGAATGCTGGCTTATGCAGTATTTTCCGCTCTATCGATCGGTCAATATAACGGTAAGTTGATGATATGGTTTATAAGACCTTTCTACCTCGAGGTATCGATATCACAAACAGTAGTTGTTTCACAAACACCTGTTGTAGTTCCCGTGCGCGGGGTTGGCGGCGGCGAGCACGGTGGCGCGCGCGGCGAGCGTGCACACCACGCCGCCCTTCGCGATACTCACGCGGCGCTGCTCCATCGCCTCCAGCAGGCTGCCGTGGTGCGCCGACATCTGTGCACACACATCCATATTCCACACTGTTAGATAGGCGCGGGTCACGCACGGGACGTGTCAAATCAAAGACGGTCATTAGCACACTGACACTTTTTTTACATTGTTTTATAACTTTAACATTTGTTTTGCCATAGGAAGTCGCCTTTGTACACCGTGTATTGGATGAAATACACCTTATAAACCTTCCCTGGACTTCCGCGAATAATTCAAGGCCAAAAATAGCCAAATCGGTCCAGTCGTTCTCTAGTTTTAGCGAGACTAACGAACAGCAATTAATTTTTATATATAAGATAGATTGACAATTCGGCGTACAGTCATCTACACAACACTCCTCCCCCTCAGATAAGTAATACTACTTGGCCGAAGATCAGTCTAGAATATTAACTAAAGAAAAGGTTTGTAATCTACTCTATTTTGGATCGTAAAATCATGGTGCCAGCTTGTCGCCTCGGTATATTTTTGTTTTCACTTTCCGTCGGACTGGGATCTTCTGTAAAATCTGAGCGTGCCATTATAATGGCGCCACGGTAACACAGTGCCATAGAACTTCACGCAAAGCAACAAATCCGTCAACTTCGACTTTGATGCGGTAGTGCACGTTAACTTGCGACTTCGACGAGTTAAGAAAACATGTTATGGTATCTTCCCCCGATATTATAGTACGCGACCGCTGTAACCGTTTTGCTTTAAGAACAAAACATGAAACGAAGTAAACAAAAAGTACACTGCACGTTTTTTATGGAAAACATTTTTCAAGACTTTGTACGTAATGCTCATTTGCTACAAAAACGCGATATCTCAAAATGTGACAACGTTGAAAAACGCGACATTTCAATATGCGACACGTATTCTTTTGACAATAACAAATGATCGTGTGTATAACTATACTCAGAGGCACAATTAACCGCCCACTCGGCTAAAGTGGCATAACTTTGTTTATAATAACTAAATGCTTATGGTGTTGAATGACAATTTGTTAAGTGAGTAGTTTATGATAGATTGGAACATTTTATGACCTTTTTTTTAAGATACCCTCAAGTGCAAAAATCATGCAATAATGAATTTATGAAGTTACATCGGAAAATGTCAGTGGGCGGTTAATTGTGCCTCTGAGTGTATATTGCTCCGAAAGTAGAGTATAGACCTTATCGAGCTCGTCGACGCAGCAGACGCCGCGGTCGGCGAGCACGAGCGCGCCGGCGTCCAGCGCGAAGTCCCCGCCCGGCTCGCGGCCCAGCGCCACCGTCAGACCCCCCGCAGACGCTGAGGCACCGCATACGTATACACCTATACACAGTATAATAGTATTCAGTAGCATATACTACCGAGAAATGCTGCAGGGGTTGAGGATCGTGGCGTTTGTTCACAACGGGTTAACTCGGTGTCGAATAAGCAAGTCAACTTATTTATCGTCTGTGGTCCAGTTGGTCGGATCCTTGACTTGTAACCGAGACCTCCCGGGTTCGAGTCCGGCTACTGGACGTGTACCAATGGGACTCTTTTTCAGAGCCTATGTATGCAACGCAACGCTCTTACGGTGAAGGACAACATCGTGATGAAACCCGCACACCACAAAGGTGTGTGAACCCTATAACGGCGATGGGCTCACCCCCTGTCACGTTGGGTTAAATACGCTTGGTGAACCGTGGGTATTTGCTTTAGCAAGTGCCTCTGCCTACCCCTCTTTGGGATTAAAGGCGTGAAGTGTATTTAATTATTTATCGTATCGGCTAACAATCCGTCAACTTTACAAACGGTCAAATTCTCACGAAGGAAGCAAGCACAATATCAAAGCAGAAAATAGTATGCCAAAAAGTATATTGAGAAAAAGAAGGATGTGGGACCAAATGCTCATATCCTAAAAGAAAATATAGTGGACGGTTTGCTAAAGTGACCTTTGGCGAACAAACGGAGTGCAATACCTAAGTTAAGAAGGGATACCGAATAAGTCTTCGGGTGCTTCTCGACCTCTACCCGATGCTACCAGAACATAGGTATTTTCCCATGAAAAAGGCTACTTAATTAAGGCTATTTTATTCAATCCATATGGGAATGCAAGTAAGACCTTCTTTCATCTTTGAACATAACTATTTTATACTGAAATCTGTTTTCCAGAGAGGTACACGAAGATCATATTATAAGCATAGAAATAGCAGCAAACAAAAAATCAATTCCTTACCACGTGGAGCGGCGTGTGCAGCCGCCTGCAGCAACTGAGATTTCCCCAAGCCCGGGTCACCCACCACCAGCACGTGAGGGTTGGGTCTAGGGCCGTTTTCTACCTCAGTGCCGCCCATGAGGCCGAGGATGAGGCCCGCCTTCACAGCCTCGTGGCCGAATATAGCGGGACATAGAGAGTGTACAAGAAGACGGAACACGTCTTCGGAGGCGTGGATTTCCTGGATGAGTCAAGGAATATTGTTCGGAATTATTTACGAGAGGAAGGAAGAAGTGTTTCTCCCTAAATTATAGAAAAATGGTAAAAAATATGTAAATTAAATTTGATGATTGCGAATATAACGGTGAAGATTCATGCAACCATGTCTGTATCTACATTATCTCAATGATCACTGGAGCTGTCTTTAAAATGACTTATCATGACAAATGACATGAAAATTACTTTTGATTTAACAATATTTTCATAAGTTTTGATAGTTCACCTATGAAATTACTGATAACCAGCTATTTTAATAAGCCAGAAGCTGCTGCTTTTATGGACTAACAATTTGCATAAAAAAAGTTCCTCACACTGTAGGTAGGTTGTGTACTTAAGTACTTATTTTGTAGTAAAAAAATCGGAGCGGTATATGTAATGTTGCATTATTTCGATAATTTGTGGTGTACGAAATTTACACGCTATACGAGTATTGTTATTACCTGAATAGCATAATAGTCCTTAATAGTAAAACTGAGCGAGGGGTTGCTGAGGTTTCTCTGGCTGTGAACGGAGACTGCCTCGACATATAGTTGCAAGAGGCGCGCAGCACGTTTACCGTCTTCGCCTCCCTTACTCTCGCCGCGCACCTGGAATAGTCAATTTTATACAGTATAGTACTTCGCACAAGAGAAGCCGAGACGACAAATATACTATAAGACGAAGTATTCAGCCCAAGAAGAAGTATTCAGAACTGCACGTGTTGATATACTACTTCTTCTACTTATCTTTGTCTACTAATATTATGCATGTAATACCATGAATCATTCTATATCTGAAAACAAACCGCATCAAAATCCTTTGCTTAATGTTAAAGATATAAGCATACCTACATCGGGACAACCAGCAGGAAGCAACTTTAGTTTATAAAAAAAATACACTTCACGCCTTTTAGTCCAAAAGCGGGGTAGGCAGAGGCACTTGCTAAATCAAATGTCCACGGTTCAGCGTGTTTATATTTCACTCAATTTTAATTCAAAATCTAGTGTCAGGTAATGTACTGATAATATCAAATTTTATTCCCGCTAAAGTATGGCATTCTGTGATACATCCGGTACTAAAATGTATCAGCAAATATCAGGTGTTTGTGTGGTGTTTCCTATGGAAGTGTAAATCCTTCACTGAAGACTTTTTGGTAAAATATGGTTATATGTAAACACACCTGAACGATGCCGGTGACGGACAGCACATCTCCGGGGCATGCGGACCCCACAAGGTCACCGTGTAGCTCGATTTCCACGCTTCTGGGTATTGTACCCGAAATACTCTGGAATCACATGATTAAAGTTTACTACACTGCTTCTGATTAGCTTGCGCGAAAGGACCCAGTAACAGCTTTTATTTATATGATTTGGTCTGTATCGTTATAATTGTCGAGAAAATCCATGTCAAACAATTGGTTTGAACTGACCACTGATTGTAGGGAATATCAAGATTCATTTCCGCTAAGCCTTGCGGGCCCGTTGGTGTAGTGGTCAGCATGTCTGCCTCTGCTCCATAGGGCCGTGGGTTCGATTCCCACCGCTGGCAGGTATTTAGGTGATGAGCTTTTAAGTACTTGTCGGATGTCTCGAAAAGAACCCACTTTCGAGGTGGTCACCCAACTAATGGACTTAAATGTTATGCTCAACTTGTTGTGGTCCTGAAGAGCTGGGTTACAGGCGCTTCGATGGTCACATGTAAAGTTACAACACAATAATAGCAGTTAACACTTTCGAGGACACTCAACCCTTAATCAAACAATTCCTACTTGACCAACATATACTTTGAACTTTATCGAATGTCTTCGCTGGAACTATCTAAAGATTTCACAGAAGTTAACAGAGAATAATAACAGGTTTGTAGCACTACAGGACACATACTAACCTATTTTAACATCACACAATAATTTCACATTGTACTTAAAAGCTAGATTGTATGATAAAACATTCCCCGTGTTTATGTGATGGAGTCGGTAATTAGAATAACAAACGTCAATAGAGTCCAAAATCAATCCAAGACCTAACCTTGTCTGATTAAGGGTTAAGACGATGGTAGTTTTTATTGGTTCATGGGTCCCGCATGACCTAGGAAACATGATGATGTTTCCTTTACTGATCGATATTGCATCGCGGTGGTATAATGTGTGGTCGTGCCATACGCACCTGCGACTGTATCTCTTGTATTTTAGCCACTTGCCAATCTGTGGTTGTCGTGAATGGCGATGACTGGAGCGGCTCTAACTTTGAGCAACTTTTACAGCTGTGACAATGTGTTGGTGCTGAAAATTGACATGTCACAATGAGTTTATATGTAACTAGCTGACCCGGCAAACGTTGTTTTATCAATATACTTTATAGCCTATATGTTGTTCTAGTTTATAAGCTACAATACTACCAAGTTTCAACAAAATCCGTCCAGTACTTTCTGCGTGAAAGAATGACAAACATCCATCCATCCATCCAAACTTTCGCATTTATAATATTAGTAGGAAGAAGGTGGTTTGGTGGGATGCTTTTACGAAAGAATTTTAATGGCTACCCCGCTTTGGGATTAAAAGGCGTGGAGTGTATTTATTTATTTCAGAATTAAGACAGGATTTTCAAGACAATGAAATGTTTTTGAGCATTCTTTGCTCGTATATTATCTAAAGTGTGTATAAGGCCCGGATAGACTAGTAGCCAAGAGATCCTGCCTCTAGGGCCCCGCCACCGTGCGCCGAGGATTTTGGTGGGTGTTTTACATTTTAAAGTATTTACGTAAGTATATCAGTATCTGGCACTCATAGAGAGAGACACTTATACAGAGTATCTCAGTTTCGGGTGCGACATTACCATTAATAAAGTTTAACAAAATTGGCAGAAGCTGGATGCGAGAAGCCGAAAACAGATCACAGTGGCGTTCAATTGGAGAGGCTAGAGTATGGGCTGATAATGATGATGACCAAAATTGCAAATAGATGAAATTAGTACTACACCAGTGAATACTCCTTGTGGTTGGACAACAGCTTGTACTCTATGGCAGCTGGAGCACTGGAAGGCCATGGATGTACAGATCAGACCAACACTGCCCACTCTGATGACAGTACCTTTGATTGTTACTAATTTTCCTGAAAAAAGGAAAAAAAAACCAGTGTCAAATAAAAGTACATCAGAAAAATAAGTGGAAAATATTAGAACACAGTACTTACCAAAGTAATTAACTTTCAAGTTTGACAAGGATACTACAGGCTGATGGTTCAAAATTCTCACTTTGATTTTCGACTCGCATTTTAAACTCTGAAAAGGAATAGAAAATAAATATTTGCTATGAATGAATTTGGAGAAGTTAAGGTCATACTATTATTTTAATTTGCACATAGGTATCTAAACAATGCCTAGTTTGTATCCATGTACTAGCAATTAAATATAATAACTTTCCGATTAATTATACCTCATGTAGACAGTATTCCAATATTCTTAATGTCACTTCAGGTTTTTCATAAAGTTCTTCACTGAACTCAGGCCAGTCTTCAGAAAATTCTCTGTCATTTGTAAGATTCTGTGCATCAAGAGGTACACTTCTATTCACATCGATTTTTTCTAAGTCAAATGTTTGTTTATTTTTATCAATGTATGCCTTAAAACATTTTATTTTATTAGTTAAATCAGGGGTTGGGGGGTATTCTGCGAAAGAAAAAGGTAAACTTAATAATTTGACATGACAATGAAAACTATTTCCTATGTTGAATGAATGAAAAAATGCATAGTCAAATAGAATGAAAAAAAAAATCCTTTTTAAAAACAAGCTTTTATTTACATGTTCAAAAAAGAATAAAATAAATTTAAAAACTTTTACCATTAAATTATAACGTCATTACACTATTAATACGTTACAAAAGCATGTCGTGAGATTTAACTAAGTAATTTTCTTACTTATAATTACTTGCATGTATTACATACATATCGATGGTTTCCAGCCAAAAAGGCCTAAGCGACATTTTTGTCCAAAATGAGTTGAGTATGCAGTATCACCTTTTTTTTCTGCGTCGATTTGTCTAGGTTTCATACCTCTATGACGTAGTTTGATGTCGCTTACGCGGGACAGATTATGTGTTTTTCTCCCAAAACATTGCTTTATTTAAACTTTAAGCCACTCTCCTGTAAAATTATTTAAATGTCGCTTAGGCCTTTTTGGCTGGAAACCATGGATAGGTACCTAGTACCTCTTTTTTTTTTTTGACTGGTTAGAATCCCTTCGGATTCCCCGTCTTCTGCGGGGGAGACGACGAGGGTATGTGGTGAGTCAACTAAAAAGCCCCCGGTGACTTCTACGCGCGAAGGAACCGGTGCCCCGGGAACACCCTGAAGAGTACGACATCCAGAAGGGCACTGGCCGCGTAGGTCCTGCTGCAGGATGTTAAACGGGCCCTCTACCCTGCAGGGAGGAACTTGTGGTCCTCCCCTCTTACACCTCGACGTGAGGCGACGATGCCGAAGTCACGCAGGTTGAACGGCTGAACTCGCGCGCAGGCCCCCGCTGTGCGCGCGACCGACCCCCGGGCCTTTTTAGGCGCCTCATACGACAGGCAATGTAACTAGTACCTACATAGAAATAAAAACCTACTTAAATCTCGGATAAGCTTTTAAAAATATGAGGTTATGGTTTTTACTTTTTTGGTTTTTACGTTTTTACTTTTGTTTTAAAGATTATTTTTAGTGCATGTAAAGCTTGATTTTAAAGGTTTTTAGTTTTAATTAATTTTTTACTTTTTAGTTATCACTGTAAACATTCCTCAGTATGTTTATCTCAGCAATCCACTGCGATCGGCTTCTCATATCCAACTTTTTCCAGTATTCTTTACAAATCAACTTACCCATATTGTGTGGTGGATTAAAAAATGATAGTCCCCCATCTTGTATCTGCTGCCATGTTGGATTTAGAAAAACATCACATAGTGTACCATGCATTGTCATTCAAACCAAAGGTATATACAAAATTTCAGTTCAATCGGTTGCATACATCTGCTTCAAAACTGAGTTCCATATTTGCACTGAACAAAGCTTTTAAAAACATTGTGGTAAGAAACCTCTTGAATTGATTACCTTGACTTTCATATTAAATTACTTCTTAGCTTCTTTAGCATATTATGCAGTTACAAGAAGTTGAGCTTATACTTTATAATATTATCTTACTCAATGTCAAAAGTTAGAATCCATCTCAGAACCTATTATATTAACACAGTTGGAATTTCTAACTGAATGTCATATTATTTTATTGTTATTGTGTTGACAAGAGGTATGATAGATAACCTAAGAGATATAACTTGTAATAACTAAATATTAGAACATTGTGTACAAATATATTTCTTTAGTTCCTTTGCGTTACATCTCAAGAGTATTTTTTTTATTCTTTCCAAAAGTAACAATTGAAAAGAAGCTATAAAGTCTACTTGAAAACTACAGATCTGGTACTTTTTAGATTATGAATATTTTCCTGATATGAAGGTATAGTAGAAAAGTAGCCACAGTGACAGTAACAACATTTATAAGAAAAAAAAAATTCTATCAATCTAGCAGGTAAATTAAAATTAAACAATGATTTTACTGACCTAAAGTCGGAAAGTACAATTTCCAAGGTGTGTGTACACCATCTGCTAATTGTATGATGATAGGTGCTTGATTAGATGGTGCTCGGGAAGATCCTGCTGTGCTTGGAACTCTTGCTGATACAGATCTATTGTCTATGCTTGAATTATTATCACTAGAAGTCGACGGTTTAGTGCGGTTACGCATCCAAGTGTTGCCGTAACCACGACCGCGCCAATTGCGCCGCATTTCTAAACTGTAAATAGTTTTATTGAAAAAAGTAAGAAATTATTATTATTATTATGTGCCCAATTCCCATAGAGAATTCCTACATAGAATCCGGTTTCTACCATGCGATGAGTGTGATGAATGAGAGTGCTCATTTTTAACTGGTTTTATGTAGCAATTTAAAATAGTAAATCAAATGGAATAAACAATGTCTGCTTCGATAGTTCTATCCGTTCGTAATAAATGTTCAGTGGTGGAACCCCGTATTTTTGTACAAACTAGGTTCTGCATAATATATTGAAAGTTACAATTCGTACATTATTCACTACAGTTTTATACTACTTACCAATGGGTATAAAACAATATTAACAAATAAACTATGGGTAATAGAGAAAAGAAAAGCCTGATAAAGTTTTTAACGTGGTCGTGTTTCTGTTTACAAACACAACGTTATGTCAAATTGTCAACCTGTCTGTCATTCTGCATAGTATTCATGAAAAACTGATTGAGCCTTGGATCTCTCTTCCATATTTTTTTGCTATTTGCAATATTCTTTCTGTTGCCTTTAGAAACTCCCGGCAGGAATAATATATTATTATGTAGATATCAGAATTCGGCAAGGTCCTAGAATCGATACAAACTCATAAGTCTAATAAAAGTACTTTTAATATGCCGAATAACTCCCGAAGGCACCTCACGAAGTCTATCAATCATTCCGTCAATAATTAAATAATTCGAAATTTGAAAAAAACATAATTCGAATTTTGAATAAGGTCAAATCAAAATAAACAAAAAGTTATATCAACACATCGCTTGCTCATATTGGTAGGATAGACTATTTTTAGAGGAAATAAGGCATTGTTTGATAAATAATTTTCCTCCAGAAGTTATAACAGAGTGAAAACAACCAAAGTAAGCAGCTGTTATGGCAGATGGACCAGGAGAAGATGCTCCGGCCGCAGAAGGCGGTGGAGAGACTGCTGAAGAAAATCCTGAGCAGACGGAGGCAGTTGCAGAAACTGCAGAAAAGATCAAGGAGTTAGTTAAGAGACCGTCTAGAAAGACAGAAGTATCCACTATTAACATCGAAGAAAGAGTTATAGTAGATAGGACAGCCCTAGAAGCCATTCTCGATGTCAGTTCTCGCATACAAGATATGCAGAAAAAGAGCAAAATATCGCAGAGCACCTTGGCCATGGGCCATGAATCCTACAAAGATAAACAGGTAATTAACTGAAGTTGGAAAAGTTTCAAGAAATTGGCTAAAGGCGGTGCAATGTAGTATTTTAGCTGTAGTAGATAGTTGATTAACTTCAATAAACTCTATGAAATATACTGTTCTGTTGTTTTCTTTAGTTTCATATTTAGTCACGGGATAAGTTATTAATGAGATTGGACTTGGAAAAAAGTAGGTAAATAGCTATATTTTAATTGAATTTCCATGGTTGCAGGCCAGAGCTAAGGAAGCTCGTAACAATAGAGCTGGAGGTTTAAAAACACAACACAGATTTCTCATGGAAATGGCTGCTGCCATTCTTGAGAAGTCTCCAGAATATGTTTATGTAAGTAATTTCTATGTATTATACATAAACTGGGGTTAAGTCGGGTCGACAAAAATATTTTCAATAGAAGGGGGTTTATATTGGTCTATCTATTCTCTTTGCATAATTTGTTTCCATAGCAACTGTAAGTTTGATGTTTTGCTGATTACTAGTATAACCAGTTCGAGATCACAGTTGTACCATGGTGTGCGTCAGGATGGCTGGACCATGTTGCATTTTTCAGTGTTTCCTTATACGAAAAGTTAGTACCAGCATGGTACTAGTTGGTACCTATCGTAGAATAGTTGGTACCTACGTAAAAAGAGAATAAATAGCATTTGCAAGTGGCCCGCCATTCTGACGTCAGGATGGCTGGACCATGGTGGAGTTAGCCTAGTTACCGTAACTTTGGGAGGGAAAATAGGTGTTAATCAGTTAGCCTATAGTTGGTACCTTCGCAAAATATCAATTTTATCCCTCTAGCCCCATTAACACTAAAGTTATAGCCATTTTAGTAAAAAATGTCCTTAGCAACCATTTTTATTGAAATATTCAGTTAAGTACAAAGCATTTGCGAGGTTTCTTTACATAAACCGATAGTTCCTACATAGGAGTAGTTAGTACCTATCGTCAAAACATTGGTACTTACGTATAATTAGAATAAATAGCATTTATTTATTCTGACGTCAGGATGGCTGCACCATGGTGGAGTTAGCCAAGTTACGGCAACTTTGGGGGAGAAAATAGGTGTGAATCAGTTAGCCTATAGTTGGTACCTTCGCAAAATATCAATTTCATCCCTCTAGCCCCATTAACACTAAAGTTATAGCCATTTTAGTATAAAATGTCCTTGGCAACCATTTTTTTTTAAATATTCAGTGAATTACAAAACATTTACTAGGTTTCTTTACATAAACCGATAGTTCCTACATAGGAGTAGTTCGTACCTATCGTCAAAACATTGGTACTTACGTATAATTAGAATAAATAGCATTTATTTATTCTGACGTCAGGATGGCTGGACCATGGTGGAGTTAGCCAAGTTATCTCAACTTTGAGGGGGGAAATAGGTCTGAATCAGATAGCATAGAGTTGGTACCTTCGCAAAATATCAATTTTATCCCTCTAGCCCCATTAACACTAAAGTTATAGCCATTTTAGTAAAAAAAATCCTTCAACCATTTTTATTTAAATATTCAGGTAATTACACAGCATTTACGAGGTTTTTTTACGTAAACCGATAGTTCCTACATAGGAGTAGTTAGTACCTATCGTCAAATCATTGGTACTTACGTATTATTAGGATGAATAGCATTTATTTCATTCCATCCATCCCATCAATATTCAACCCAAAAATTCTTAGACAGAAAATATTGTCCCTTACTCAAACTAAATATAAATATAGAGAATTTAACGTCAGTTTTGGATTGAAAGTTTAATTGTTTTTGATCTGAGTTGGTATCACTTTGGAATAATTGTATAAAATACCGAGTTAAATAGTAAGACCCTGTATACGTGAAAAGAATTGTAAAGACCTGTTTACACGTACGGCCTGAATAATAACAAATAAAATAAAAATAAATACACTTCACGCCTTTTAATCCCAAAGCGGGGTAGGCAGAGGCGCTTGCTTAATAAGCAAATGCCCACGGTTCACCAAGCGTATTTAACCCAACGTGACAGGGTGAGCCCATCGCCGTTATAGGGTTCACACACCTTGTGGTGTGCGGGTTTCATCACGATGTTTGTCCTTCACCGTACGAGCGTTGCGTTGCGTACATAGGCTCTGAAAAAGAGTCCCATTGGGTGTACCAATCTTCAACATCCAGTAGCCGGACTCGAACCCGCGACCTCCCGGTTGCAAGTCAAGTATCCGACCAACTGGACCACAGACGCATTTATGCGCGTAACAACGTTTCTAAGGCCATTGTTTGGGGGTTCCTTTTACACGCAGTATTCAATAACGATTAAAAAACCGATTAATATCGAAAATATATTTGAAGACTTCGGTCATTTTTGACAGGGAAAAAAATGGCGGTGGTATCTTATTTCTACTAAACAGATTTCAACAAAATATTCAGTATAAATAAAACTCTCTACCAGTGACCTTAGAAACTTATTGCGCTCGTCAAAATGAACAACTTTTACTATAAGTAGTTACTATTCTGGGAAATATTCAATTCTGAAGAATTATTTTTCCAGTTTTTTAAAGTTGTTAATTTTGAAAAGCAGAAAAACGTTTTTACGGTCTTTTTACACCGAGTATGTAATTTGACTTCTTTAACAAATGAAAAAAAAATCTTGTTAGTTGTTGACATGTACTTAAATAAGTGCCTTAGTAATTAATATTGATGTGTAAATATTACTTTTATTTATTATTCAGGCCGCACGTGTAAACAGGTCTTTACAATTCTTTTCACGTATACAGGGTCTTGCTATTTAACTCGGTATTTTATACAATTATTCCAAAGTGATACCAACTCAGATCAAAATCAATTAAACTTTCAATCCAAAACTGACGTAAAATATAGAGAAGTTTGAGTAAAGGACAATATTTTCTGTATAAGAATTTTTGGGTTGAATATTGATGGGATGGATAGAATGAAATAAATGCTATTTATCCTAATAATACGTAAGTACCAATGATTTGACGATAGGTACTAACTACTCCTATGTAGGAACTATCGGTTTATGTAAAGAAACCTAGTAAATGTTTTGTAATTCACTGAATATTTAAAAAAAATGGTTGCTAAGGACATTTTTTACTAAAATGGCTATAACTTTAGTGTTAATGGGGCTAGAGGGATAAAATTTATATTTTGCGAAGGTACCAACTATAGGCTAACTGATTCACACCTATTTTCCCCCCCAAAGTTACCGTAACTAGGCTAACTCCACCATGGTCCAGCCTTCCTGA
>SJJU01042272.1:0-11019 GCA_012932125.1 Conopomorpha cramerella | reverse complement strand
TCAGAGCCTATGTACGCAACGCAACGCTCGTACGGTGAAGGACAACATCGTGATGAAACCCGCACACCACAAGGGGTGTGAACCCTATAACGGCGATGGGCTCACCCCCTGTCACGTTGGGTTAAATACGCTTGGTGAACCGTGGGTATCTGCTTTAGCAAGTGCCTCTGCCTACCCCTCTTTGGGATTAAAGGCGTGAAGTGTATTTTTAGTGAAAGGACTGCTCGAAAGAAACACTCTGTGGCGTATTAATGGGTTGATTGATGGAGCATTTCTTCATGTATATTCTAATTGAGAGCTTTTTTAAAATGCATTCATCTGATCATTCATTCTAAATTATTTATATTGTAGAATTTAATTTTTTTCAGAATGGAAAAGGACCCCTTGATCTTCAACTACATAAGTTCAGTGGAGAACCCCATCACATATGGCGAGTACGTGAGAAAAATACACAAAGAATTGTAAGTTTATTTTCTTCGTCTACCTTGAGAGAAAAATTTTTTTTTTGCGTTTCACTGCATTGTCGCCATAGTAAATGTTGTTCATATTGACACGAGCCCAACATTTCTAAGACCATTGCTCGGGGTCCTTTTACACGACGTATAACGCGCTGAAACACACATCAAAAGAGTCTAGGGATCAAGAACATTTTTAGCTCTAAAAAAAATCTAATTTATTTAAATCAATCCTAATCTTCTGGATTGGTTTCCTACCTAATTCCCCATGCCTATATCAATGACTTATCACCACATATTGAATAAATTATGAATGAATTCAGTTTTTGTAAAATGTATTCTTGATTGCAATCTTCTAAAATGTATTTGATCGCTAGACACTTTTGTTGAAACTAGCTGACATAACAGCCAATCAGACTGCGTAGTTCTATGTCGTAGCTCGTGCTAGGTCATCTGCTCAGCTTTTATTTAATGAATATTTGGATCTGTGTGGCAATTAATGGGCGACGGCCGTTTCAAGAACCACTAAAGCCTACCGTAGAGGAATATATGTGCAGTGGTGTGCACACCATATATGCAAAAAGACACTGCCTACCTTAGTATTCTGGCTACCCGACCTAATAATAGAGTTATTGCTAGAACTTTTTTTGTTGTACTCACGACACAGGCTAACGAAGGTCCTGTGTTTTGTGGGCGATAGATATGTAGGTGCCTATACTTCGTAAAGACCAGTTACCAAAACATAGATGTCAACTTACTTACTACTTACTTAGGTCCTAGCATACCCGGGGGGTACATAGGGCCTTGCAGATATCTCTCCATGTCCCTCTGTCCAGCGCTGCCGTCTTTGCGCCATTCCAGTTAATGCCCGCCGCCCTGAGATTATACACAATATTAAATTATCATTAGTACACTGAAAAAGTACTCGAAAAGTACTCGAAACCGGAGGTCATGTATGAAAAGATGTATGAATGTAGATGTAGCGAAAGGTGTATGTCAGGACCGTCACAAATGGAGATCTGTAGTCTCTGCCTACCCCTCTGGGAGACAGGCGTGAAGTGTATGTATGTAGTACACTGGATCCTACTGTAGGGCAAATGCATCTTCCTTTTCTCCACTTACTACAATCTTTTTATTCTAACGGACTATCTCGCAGTGGCGTGCATTGGCTTTTACGACAAGGTAGGCAGTAATCCCCAAGGATTGACACCTATGTATAGGTAACATGTCTTTACGAAATATAGGTACCTCTACCAATCTACTCACCCACAAAACACAGGACTTCGTTAGCCTATGTCGTGAGTATAACAAAATTTTTTTAGCAATAAATCTATAATTAGGTCGGGAAGCCAAAATACTAAGGTAGGCAGTGTCTTTTTGCCTATATGGTGTGCATGCCACTGCTCTCTCGTAGCATCTCTTTCGGCATCCACCATGTTGTCTCTTGCCATTCGTTGGGGTCCAGGGCCCTAAGACTTAGTCACTCTGGTAGTTAGCATTGCGTTTGATAATTCTGAACGTGAGAAGAATAAGGTCGGATGTGTCATTGTGTTACTTTACGTTAGAGCGTTAAGAAAATTGTGTTAATAATTAATTAAAGATTGGCGTAAACTAAAAAGAAAAGAGCGAACCCATTAGTTTCTTAGATAGTTCAAAAAGCTACTAGTGGCGAAGCTAAGGGGTAAGCCGGTAGTACAAGACAAGCCTATGACAGGCACATTAATAATAAAATTCAAGGAAATTAAGTAGCGTTGGGACTTATTATAGCTCAAATAAGTAAGACAAATAAAAAAACCTAAATAAGTTTGAATTGGTTAAGTGCCTATTATTCACTACCGGCTTACCTCCTAGCTTCGCCACTACAAGCTACAGTTCCATATTAAATCTTTTATTGGAAAAAAAATTATTTACGGCGTAAATTCAGATACGACCTTATACTTCTGATGTCGAGAATTAAAAATTATTATGAAATTTATTATTTCCAGCTACGTCTCCCTAATCTGCACCAAGAGTCCGTGGTTGTACTTCGTGCTGAACCTATTCCTGCACACGATACCTGGTTACACTATGGACGCAATATTAATATGTTTCGGACGTAAACCCAAGTAAGTAGTGATTACTGATAAATAGTATGTCTAGTGTTTGGACCTTTTCTATCGTTTGATATTTCCTTTACTTCCGGAAAAGTTAAACAAGACAATGCGTAACAGAGGGAGTACCCTAACAGCACAAGGTGTGTGAACCCTATAACGGCGATGAGCTCAGCCCCTATCACAATACGCTTAGTGAACCGTGGGCATGTGCTTTAGCAAGTGTTTCTGCCTAACTAACTACTTTTTTTTTCGGATTCCCCATCGTCTGCTGGGGCGACGACGAGGATATGTGGTGAATCCACTAACGCCCCCCCCCCCTCCCCCCCAACACCGTCAAAAGTATAACATTCAGGGGGGGCACCGGCCGCGCAGGGCCCGCTGTAAGATGGAAAACCGGCGAAAGTAGGCCCTCCTACCTACCTAGCAAAAATACTCAACTAAGCCCAGAAACAATTTTTTCCTTTTTTTTTCTTTTTGCACGTTTTAAATTTTCTTGTCAAGTCCAGGAATTTATTTATTTTTTTATTTTAATTAAGAATGCATACCCTATGTAATTTACCATAAAATTATACTTTCAGGCTGGTGAAACTTTACAAGAAAATGTCCGTAGTGAATACCGTGTTGCACTACTTCTGCTTCCGGGAGTTTAAGTTCTGCAACAAGAACACTCGAACGCTGTGGGATAACACCTCCCAGTGTGATAGACAGGTACCTAAGGATTAATATATAAAAGAAATTCGTGTTAGTTACTCCATTTATAGCTTAGAAACGGGAGACGGACATAGGATCCTTTTTACCCCGACACGTATATATAGAAACCGTTTATCAAATGAAAATGATCAAGTGGATAATCAAATGAAAGGGCACGGCACGAACATTTACCATCGGGGTTTTTTTTTTTAAATTTGCAATTTTATATCCTCTGCCTACTAGCTGACCCGACCAACGTTCTTTTGTCAATATACTTTACTAGCTTTCCGCCCGCGGCTTCGCCCGCGTGGACTTCGGTTATATTGCGGTTATAAGAAATATTTTTCTTTTCCCTCCGGAATATCAAATTTTCCGGGATAAAAGTACCCTATACTTAAACCCGACTTCCAACTATACGTCTGCAAAATTTCAAAGCAATCGGCTCAGTAGTTACGGCGTGAAAGCGGAACAAACAAACAAACAAACTCACTTTCCCATTTATAATATTTGTAAGAAGTAAGATTAATAAGATTAACAGTGTTTCCTTGCAATACAATGTTACACATATTATCCTTCCCCAAAAAACACTATCTACTAAAGAAATAGTGAAAAAAATCTGTTCACAGTCTTTTACCGGGATATTCCCACCCACTTTCCCACCACTGTGATTCCTGTTAGAGCCAGGATCTACAACGTCATCCAGAATAGACAAGAGCTCCATCAGTGATTACTGGGCTAGACACGGGGGGGCCTAGCCTTCGAGCCTTCACAGTGTTTTAACAAAAAGTGTTTAATTTGCAGATATTTCCATTCAGCATGTCGGAATTGAATTGGAACAATTACTTGGACACGTATCTGATCGGTATAAGGCGCTACATCCTGAAACAGTCGTGTGACAACAACACCGACAGAATTTACACAAAGTAAGTATAATCGCGGCTTAGATAAGATGGGCTCAAGGTAGATACTGACTAAATATCTTTAATCTGACAAGGATTCAATTAGGCTCTATTACCGACCAATATAATTGTAATTGTGAAATTTAGCATTAGTTAGGTACAAAAGCTTTTCGCCCTGTAGTTCCGGGCCCTTAGGAGAATTGGACTACGGTATCCCCTGCCTGGCGTACGAGACGTCCTAAAAGGGGTCCGACTTCCCGGAGTCTGTGTTTCCTGCGCAGTACAGTCTGAAGGTCTTCAAGTCGCGGGTGAATAGGTACCTTCTGAACAAGTGTGCTCCATCGTAGACCACATCGCTGATGATTAACATCAGGCGGGATGGTGGTAAAACGCTTGTTCATAGTAAAAAAAAATAAATAAATAAATACACTTCACGCCTTTAATCCCAAAGAGGGGTAGGCAGAGGCACTTGCTGTTGAACCCTATAACGACGATGGGTGAGCCCATCGCCGTTATAGGGTTTTTTTTAATTTAGTTCGCTATTATCATAATAGATGACGCTGCATCAATCATCAATCAAACCATCATTCAACTAAACTTATTACAAGAACCTCAATCAATATTGAAAGAAACGTCACGTTGTATTTAGCTGTAGGCGTGTGATTGAGAATCTACACAGAAACTAGTAAAGACTACACAGAAACTAGTAAAAGGACCCCGAGCAATGGTCTAAGAAACGTTGTCGGGCTCGACAATATGAACAACTTTTACAATGGCTAGAATGTGGGGTATGTGAAAAAAAAGTTTTCTTCTCCATACAAAATGTAATCTTCGGAGGGAAAAAATTGGCTATTTTAAAATTGGCTAAGATGTTTATTGACCGCACCCCTAGTACTTGTGCCGTTTGGTGGTGCGGTCAACAATGAATCCCCTTTACTGACTACTTGTCAGTTGGTGGCTAATAAAAAGGTATTTTTTTAAAATCTTTATTTATTTGGGGACTTTGGTGCACATAGTGACCATGCCAGTCCCATCATACCCTTATAGATAAATTTAACAATTAGCTATAACTTACAATAAAATATAACCATCTAAACAATACACAATACCGATAGGTTCTCAGGTATTAGTTGATATTTTAAAGTTAAACAACAATCGAGCCGCTTCTGAAGTTGGTAATGCTAAAAATGCTGAGGAAAATTCCCACAGGATATTGATACAGGGAGAATTGTTGAACTAAATCGTGCCTTTTACCGGCATTCCGGAAGTTTTATTTATAAAAAACTAGTGGACGCCCCGCGATTTCATTTGCGTAATTTCAGTTCTTCATTCAAACTATAACGCCCTCTATATAGCGACGCGACCAACAGGATCGGGGTAAAAAGTATCCTATGTCCGTCTCCCGGTTCTAAGCTACATCCTCACCAATTTTCAACCAAGTCGGTTCAGCCGTTCCTGAGTTATAAATGGAGTAAGTAACACGACGTTCTTTTAGATATCATCTGCTCAAACCAAATACAAAGCAAGCCGCGTACCAACCACAATCTTCTCTCTTTCTAAGCAATATGTATGAAAAGGATGCAAACTGTCATTTTGGTAGTAAAAGTGACAGTTTGGATCGAGAAGTACATACAACACTCTGCTACGCCGCAAGGGACAGAAGATAAATATCTCCTGCTCTTTCACTCCTGCATGTTTATCATATCGTCGTCTCGTTTTATTCTAAACGGCAGTTTCGGATAGCAAGTCTAGATGTTTTTGGTCCATATAACGTTCACTGCTTGACAAAGCGCCTCAATTTTTTTTTAATCACTATGAACAAGCGTTTGACCACCATCCTGCCTGATGTTAAGCAGCGACGTGGTCTACGATGGATTAACAAATTAACAAAATAATTGTTTTTAGAAAATTCCTCACTTAATGCTAGACTTTTTACCCACGCGTTAGAGAGAGAGAGAGAGAGAGTATTTATTCGCATCACAACAAAAAAAACACAAAACAAAGAAACATAAAACACATTTAAAAGTAATAAAACAAATATAAATAGTTTGTGATGCAAAAAGGCAGCTGGCTCAGCATTGTTTTTTTTTTTTTTAATCACTATGAACAAGCGTTTGACCACCATCCTGCCTGATGTTAAGCAGCGATGTGGTCTACGATGGAGCACATTTGTTCAGCAGGTACCTATTCACACGCGACTTGAAGACCTTCAAACTATACTGCGCAGGAAACACAGAGCCCGGCAAGTCGTTCCACATCCTGGCGGTTCGCACTATGAAAGTGGACGCTGACCGTTTGGTTCGCGTAAATGGCAAATCCACCTGGTATGGATGACGTTTTGCCGTTCTCCTGTTGTGCTGGGGATTGCACCCGGATGACTAATTTTCATAGATAGATAGCCGTGTGGTGACGGCGAATAGAATACATGTGTCACCACCCCAGCCCAACTTTTCCCGTCATGGGGGTCGTAAGAGACGACCGAGGGAGCGTCTCCAGAGGACGGGCAGCAGCGCTCTCTGTGAGTTAAACCACAACAACACTGCGATCGCCAACCCGCCTGCCAAGCGTGGCGATTACTGGCATTTCACCCCAAATGACGGATCTCATTGGGGTAGGCCCTCGCCAGCAGTGGACGTTATGTGGCTGATGATGATGATGTATGTATGACGGATTTTCAGCCAGTGCCATGCCACGTTGTAAACATCCTTGTCGCATCATAAACATTCGGCCGTCAGCCGAACATGATGTGCTCGCCGGTAAAAATTGGCAGATATCTTATCTGCCCTTGTATATCCTTTAAGTCGCCTAACACAGTATACATACATCTGTCTAGTATCGATGACCTCGTGCCCCAGTGCTGCGCGGTACGTTGGATAATCCGTTGTCACGAAAGACAAAATCACTTTTTATAGCGTCTGTGGTCCAGTTGGACGGATCCTTGAATTGTAACCTGGACGTCGCGGGTTCGAGTCCGGCTACTGGACGTGTAACAATGGGACTCTTTTTCAGAGCCTGACACCACGAGGTGTGTGAACCCTATACAAACTATAACACCCTCTGCAGCACAATGCAGTACCCAACAAGTGTGCTCCATCGTAGACCACATCGCTGCTTAACATGAGGCAGGATGGTGGTCAAACGCTTGTTCACTGTGATTAAAAATACCCTCTATATAGCGACGCGTTCCCCAGGATCGGGATAAAAATTATCCTATGTCCGTCTCCTTGTCTTAAGCTTACCGCCCCACCAATTTTCAGCCTAATAGGTTCAGTCGTTCTTTTCGTTTCAGCATGTCATACAAACTATTGGCTATGTGCGCGACGGTGGCGACGCGTAGCGTTTACAACATTTGCGGAAGCTGTCAAATAATAACAATGTAAACATTGTTAGTTTTCTTTGCGAATATAAATAAAACCATTACAATAGTATTGTTGACAATATTTAAGTGAAATTTATTCAATAGTTTGTAAAATTAATATAATAATAAAACCGGGTTTGAAACTATTACACATACTTAATATTAGTTTCGAACCACAAACTGAGATAAAAGCAATGACATTTTACTAATAGACATGTTACTCTCATACTAAACCACTCAAAAAAGTGAGACCCACGAATAGACGTCAGGTTGTTTACAGTACAGATTGACATTCCCGACCGCTGTCAATAAGTAGTTTGAAATGCTGCTGGGACAGGGGAAACGTGGTGTTTATGGGTCGTTCTGTAATTTACTGATGTGTAAAAAAAAATTTGGTAAATAAAATTATTATTATTTTTTAATTACAGTAGATACGTGTCAAGTACTTTTGGTGTCGTTACTTCTGTAGTAAATAATAATCTAAGTTTCCTGTTCATACAAATAAATGAAAAATATATTTATCAACTTGGTGCAAACTCTGCACTTCTATCTATAAAGCGCAGTCAGACTTTGCTTTGTCAGAAACTTAGTCATGTAATTTGTTAGAGTGACAGTTTTAGGCAAGATTTTGACAAAATTAAAAAATTGGCTTTTAATCCTTTCCATGTCATTTGAACAGAGGAGAATGATGTCGCCCGTTTTTTTATTACATTTTCGGCTCTAATACTTATTTTAAATACGTTGTTAAGAACCGCTAAAAGTATTTTAACATTTCCAGCAGCTGCAATATTCGATACCTACCTATCAAAATAATATTCTTCAAATGTACATTACTATGCTATATGCAAGTTTGTAGGGAAGGGCAAAGCACAGTAAATGAAATTGCTGCCTTCACCAATCACCGCTTTATTTTCGTAGTAATAATGTTAGTTTCATGAGAATGGTCGGAAAATACTGCAACAGAAGCAGGCGGTATCCATTCGTCTTCGCATATTTGTATGGGTATGACCTGAATCTGTAGGTCAATAATGAATAATATGGAAAGAAGCACAACTGTCCACGTACCTATCTATATCTAAAACGCCTTGGGATATTTCACTTTCTGTCATACAAAAAAGTGCAACCAACGATGTCCAAATGTTTTTTCCATGATTACTTACCTATCTACATACATACGCACGACGATGCTTTATCTGTACACTTTGTACCCTCCCTCCCCTACACCAACTGCAGGCCTTTATCGTTGTACTTTTCTTTTCTAAATAAATTTAAACTATCTGTCTCTTTCCAAACAATGGCGATGACATATAATTATTTTGGAAAAATATTCTCTAGAAACAATATTTTCAATTAACTTAGAAGTAATAGAAAACATTTGGAGTTTTTTTCGGATTTCTGGTGTAGTTTGTGCAATGTCGGAATACACAGGAAGGCATGATATGTTCTGTTGACTGATTTTTTTCAATTAAAAGGACCCGATGCGTGCAGCGCGAAAGCTCTCGTAGGACACTGTCAACTTCACCGGGTAAAAGGCAATTGACTTACATCAGGGGTACCCGATATTGATGCTGAGTAACGTATCTGCGACAAATATACTATATAATATCATTGGATAAAAGGGAATAAATTAGTATTAGCCGAGTATGTAAGAACACAACACGATAAAAAGTTAACAACGCAACAACAGTCATGGCCATTTCTTTGCTTTGATTTTGTACTGCAATCATCACTTGACAGCTGATCATCCGCACTTGTTTCCAATTTCTGCCGTGTTGTGCTCTGCGGTTGTTATCTGTCTGCCACTACTCGCTTTGCACATAGCCAATAACATCATCTACAGAGTGTAAAAGAACCCCGGGCAATGATCTTAGAAACGTTTGTCGTGATCAATACGTTGATTGATAAATTGATTAACATATTATTATAACGTTTTTTTTTTACTCATAGTAATATAACAAAAAAAAATTCGATCCCCATTTTCAACTCCATACAAAATAGAACAAATTTTTGCCTCCTGAGATGAGCTTTTGTATGGAGATGGTGGGGAGGTAGCTTAAGCCCTGGAGACGATAATGTGTCGAGCCTAAGATTATTGCTCGGTGTCCTTTTACACACATTATATGCCACCATTTGTCTTATCTTATAGAATTCTTTGCGGGTAAATTTATTGCATAAAAACAGCGTCTGTGGTCCAGTTGGTCGGATTGTTGTTGCTTTGCTTGTAACCGGAAGGTCCGGGTTCGAGTCCGGCTACTGGACGTGTACAAATGGGACTCTTTTTCTGAGCCTATGTACGCAAGGCAAAGCTCGTACGGTGAAGGACAACATCGTGACCCCCGTGCCGGGGACCCCATTCCGACACCTACGGCCCAGATGACCCCTTTTAGGACGCCTTATACACCCGGCAGGGGATACCGTAATCCAATTCTTCCTAAGGGCCAGGAACTACAGGGCGAACCTGACTGTACCTACTAATACATATACAGTTTGGTTTTAAAACTCTTTTTCTTTGTCCACAGGTACACGACAGATGTCTGCGTGCTTCTTTGTACTGTAGCATGTTTTCTTACAATTTTTGTCTCAGTGTTTTGATCATCAAATCTTGCCATTAAAAAATTGAACAAAACTAGCTTTTGCTCACGACTTTACCTGTTTAGACTATAAATTCGCGAGTCGAAATGTCTTTAATGACATAATTCGACGAATTATGTCATTTGGTCTCCAAATGACTTATGTCGACAGTAAATATATAAATTTAAAAAATTAACATGTAATAATTACAATATTTGTGACAAAATATTTGATTAATAAATATTGAAATGTAAATTGGTTTAACATTTAAGTACATTCCACATAAAGAAAAAGAGAAATAAAAAATAAATACACTTCACGCATTTTAATCTCAAAGCGGCAAAGGCAGAGACGCCTGCTAAAGCAAATGCCCACGGTTCACTAAGCATATTTAACCCAACGTGACAGGGGGTGAGCCCATCGCCGTGACAGGGTCAAAAAAGAGATTTTAATAAAAAAACCATAGTGCTTTTTTATTGAACCGTGATATAACTTCTTTAATTTACTGCTCATTACCTTGTGGTAGGCGGTATAGCCAAGCTCTATAAAACAAAAAAAACAACTGCTAGCTGTCTTAACGCCATCCAGTGGTAGATTTTGGAACTACAGCTCGATAATGTTCATAATAAAGCAATGTTTAATTAATATTTAGGAAATAATATCTTGGCGTCTGTGGTCCAGTTGGTCGGATACTTGACTTATGATCGGGAGGTCGCGGGTTCGAGTCCCACCACTGGACGTGTACCAATGGGGACTCTTTTTCAGAGCCTATGTACGCAATGCAACGCTCGTACGGTGAAGGACAACATCGTGTTGAAACCCGCACACCACAAGGTGTGTGAACCCTATAACGGCGATGGGCTCACCCCCTGTCACGTTGGGTTAAATACGCTTGGTGAACTGTGGGTATTTGCTTTAGCAAGTGCTTCTGCCTACCCCTCTTTGGGATTAAA
>SJJU01042144.1:0-13407 GCA_012932125.1 Conopomorpha cramerella | reverse complement strand
TGTACGGTTGTTAATGTAAAGTAAAATATTTATTTATTTATTTCAAAACCTTATCTATATTCTATATATCTTAGGGTTTTACCTGTTATGATAGGTCGGCATATTTACACACAAAATAAATATGTATTAAAGAAAGAAAGGTAATTTAAAAAAGTAATAACAATTAGTTCTATAAAATAAAAATTATAAAATGACAACAATGAAATCAACATTAAATCAATACATTTTATAACAGATAGCAAAATAATGCAGTCCTTGTGAATTCACTCAGTGTAACCGAGAATAAGTTTATACACAATTATCTAGGTTTGTTTAGTATGCAAATGGCCCGCGTAAGCGTAGCATACCGGAGGAGAAAAAGATACATACATACACTTCACATCTGTCTCCCAGAGAGGGGTAGGCAGAGACTACAGATCTCCATTTGTCACGGTCCTGACATACCCCTTTCTACTAGCTGACCGGCAAACGTTGCTTTGACAACATACATGACAGTGTTTCTATGCTGTCGTATGCATGTATTATACACTAGCGGACGCCCCGCGATTTCATTCGCGTAGTTTAGTAGTACCTGCGTCCCAAATTTCAAGCATCTATTGCGGAAATTTCAAGCGGACATTAGACCTGTTTCATCGTAGTAAGGTATCTAGAATACCATACTCGCAACACCATATTTCCCTCGGTCGCCACTTACGCCCCCACGACGGGAAAAGCTGGGCCGCGGTGGTGACACATGTATTCTATTCGCCGTCACCACACGGCTATGTTGGTATTTACTGTAAATCAACGGTGGTGTTTCACGCAGTTGGTATATCACGGATCGGACGGAAAGCATCTGTAGTCCAGTTGGTCGGATACTTGACTTGTAACCGGAAGGTCGCGGGTTCGAGTCCGGCTACTGGACGTGGAACTCTTTTTCAGAGCCTATGTACGCAACGCAACGCTTGTACGGTGAAGGACAACATTGTGATGAAACCCGCACACCACAAGGTGTGTGAACCCTATAACGACAATGGGCTCACCCCCTGTCACGTTGGGTTAAATACGCTTGATGAACCGTGGGCATTTGCTTATTAAGCAAGTGCCCACGTTTGTGTTTCACGTATTAGAGAGTAGGTGTTGTCCGTTTGCGTTGTTGCAAGCCAGTGTTATGGCACACGGAAAAACAATATCGTTTGTTAAAAGTGAACAATTTCACAAACAAAACGAACAACGCCGGTTACTTTACACACGTGATGTAGGTCAGGAATGTTCAATTAAGGTCAATTTTGCAAAATACAATAATTTCGCTGCAGTTTCGTTCCTAATTCGCCGCGTCACGAATATTTCGAGGGGTGAATTTGTGTTATACAGAGTTGTTTGTTATTCTACGTAACTATAGAGTGTATCGATCTAATTCTCAGTGTACGTATATACGGATAAGCTTCTTTGTATCGTTTGTAAAGTGTTTTAGCCTGAATGGCATTGAAGTAATTTGTTCGACAGCACTTTTTGGTATTTAGAAACTTATACAGGAAGGACCGTTAGATTAATTTGACCACGAGGAATGAATTTTCCCTTTGTTCCCACTATACCAGATGACCAAGATCCCTAATTAACCAGACTCCCACAATACCATAAGTACAAGCATGAAGAAAGTGAAATAAAAAAATATTTTCATAATCTATCTAAACATATCTCAACAGTTATCAAGTTTTGCTGGCAATCTAATATGATTCCGTTTATTTTGCTGTCCTTTATTATATCTTTTCCTGTTCGCTTCTTGTCCACACAATGATGATAGTTCTTTTCTATTTTAGTGTTTTGAAAATAAGCTTCTTTTTTTAGCAATACTTGGAATGATATATGTACTTCCTACCTTATCTGTGGCTATTTCTTGATACTTGCTTTCGCTTCTGTAATACTAAATAAAGATGATGACTCACTACTATCTAATTCTGTGCACTTATCTTTTGTATTTGCCAGTACAAATTCTGGTATGGTGGGAATCTGATTAATTAGGAATCTGGTATAGTGGTTATCTGATATTTTGGGAACTAAAGGAATTTTCTACGTGGTCCAATCAGTCTAAAAAAATTGTTTGTCGACGTGGAATATACGCGGGCCCCCAAGTTCGGCATAATCCTGAGACGCAGCCTTTTCAAGCGACACTAATGAAGGGCTTGTAAACAGAGAGGAATGCAGTAATTGTTATGTAACCTACCCACTTATTGTTTTTTTAATGTTTATGTAATTAATTGTTTTCATGTTCCGACTTGTTATTTTTCTATTGATGCCTATATCTATCCCACACTTGTTGGTCGGCGTGCCCCAGAGAAGGGGGAGAGTTGGCAACAAAACAGGGATGGACAAAGATAATTTGTACGGAGTCAAGAAAACGTGTAGGTTGAAAAGAGACAGGCGCAAGTAGACGCGCACGTCTCCAGAGAATGGCCCGTACAGAGAGAGGCAGGTAGGGCTTGGTGGTGGTGGGATTATCCCACACTTGTTCACTATTCATCTTTGTCTTTCGTCATCTCTGCAGTGACACGTCAATAGTGATATTTAAAACAAATTGTGAAAAGTGCACTTGACTATTTTGTATTGATTTCTTATCAGTAATGGCAACAAGCATATATGTTACAAAATAATATACGTATTATCACGTTTGTATAACCGGTATGATAATAATGTAGGCATGTATACGTAAACTACTCGTGTACCAAGATAGATGTAAGTTGGTGTATCTACACACATCTAGGGAGCAAAAAATTTTTTAGCACTAAAAAAATCTAGATTATTTAAATCAAATCTAATCTTCTGGATTGGTCTCCTACCTAATCCCCTATGCCTGTATCAACGGCTTATCACCTAAATTATGAATGAATTCAGTTTTTGTAAAATAAATTCTTGATTGCAATCTTCGAAAATGTACTTGATCCCTAGACACTTTTGATGTGTGTATGTATCGCCGACGTAGTACAGTTGCGAGCCCTAGCGAGCATTTTTTTATTTTATTTCTATAGTGGATGACTCGTGTCGTGGTTTCATTCGCGCAGTTTCAATATTCTTTTCTATTCAAAAACTCTACCACCAATGTTTAGAAACGATTAAGTTTTTCTGGCCAAGGTGTGGAATGACTTGCCGGAATCTGTGCCTCCGTGGGAGGCGACTTTGTTTTATCCTATGCATTGATTTTGAAACTTTCGTCATTCCTTCTTTATAATTATGCAACAATTACCTAAAATAATATGCATAGGAACACTTGAACTGTTTGTTGAACTAGAAGGTGGAATTCTATAAGGTAGGGTTGCATAACTCTAGCTCTTATCTTAGTTAAATGCAGACAGAACAAATAAAATGCAAGGACACTTTTTTTTTTAAAAGCTTGTTCATTGTGTGAACAAGCTTTTGACCACCATCCTGCCTGATGTTAAGCAGCGATGTGCTTTACGATGGAGCACACTTGTTTATTAGGTACCTATTCACCCGCGACTTGAAGACCTTCAGACTGCACTGCGCAGGAAACTCAAACTATTTTTAACTCTGAACAATCTATGATCATATCTTCTTATGCTGAGTTTCCACCCAATAGACTTAACTAACTCCTCTCTTTCTTACTTTACCTAACAACAAGAGACAGCTACATATTTATCACTTGTATGTCTTGTAGAAACTTGGGGTCACCGACTCAAATTCAATCAATAGTTTACTTATTTATATTATTTAATTTAGCATTCACTGATGTATCTAATCTAAGGTAACACACACTTTATACCTCCCACAAATGTATTGTTTATTTGTGTATTTATGATAGGTTACCTCTCCCTTAGCTTGTCGTGGGGAATTAGGGAGGGCTTGTGTGACACCATGCTGAGTTGTTGCCCATTTCAACTGCGAGGCGCAGCACATGTGCGGTGCTACACAATCCGTTATTTTTTTGTTTAACTTTATGCTCTTTTAACTAATGTTATATTGTATGTGTGACTGTACCTGTGTGTCGAAATAAACAAATGTTAAGGTCTAAATTTGTTTAAAGCCTTAATTTGTGACTAGTCTGTGTTCCAGATCCATGATATGGTAGATGTTCACAGTGCCACAGGTTCACAGTGCTAAAAACCATATGGAAAAAAACATAAACATTACTTACTTGTATAATCAGTGGTCGGAAGGCATGAATACTCAGGTCACTGACGTGTGATGGGAACTCGTCCAAATCAAAATCCATAATAACACATTTCGAAAGATTACAATAGTTTGACACCTGAAACAATTAATACTTCATTAGGCTATTATAATTACACTATAGCTAATTTTGATCATCTAATCACATTTCCATGTCGCAATGTTAATTACCGGACTCCTCCTTTCTTCCTCCCGGCTTTACTGATTTTTACCAAATTTAAGTATGCATATTCAGTAGGTGTGAGAATCGGCTACAATCAATTTTTTATGCATCTACCAGTTGTATTTCTCCCAATACATGGGGTACAAGGACAACTTATTGGCAAAACAAATGTTTGCCGGGACTATTAGTAAATACATAATAATACTAGCTCTATGTTATCAATTAAATCAAGTACTAGTAGGGACTCACATAATTTCACATGCATATTTTCAGTTTAGAGTTTTAGTTATAATTTTTTGACAGTATAATATTATAGTTCATCTAGGGATAATGTAGTTAGTAGTCAAGTAACAAAAGATTGTTTATTAAATATATTTGTATTCTCAGATCCTATTCAATTCGTACATCTTTCCTATACATAACAAGTAAAGGGGAATAAGAAGATTCAAACTCACCACAGCTAAAGAATGTTGATTCAATCCAAGATTATACAACAGCACAGTGTAAGGCAGTTTGGCTGCTGCCCTGAGAAAGCTCACAGCCAGGGCATGTCCGTCTCCGCTGGCATATGTCACAAACACTGGTACTGTAGTGTTGTGCCATGTCTCCACGCTCCCGTCCAGCCCCAACAAGTGATAGTACCTCTCCTCTTGGACCAATTGACTATCTTCCACATTTCGCAAGTTGTCCTGTGTAGAATCAGATGTCTGCACATTGTAAAAACAGACAATGATCACTTCACTGCACCAATGATGCAAATATTTGAATTAAAAGTATTATAATTTATGCAAATGGACATACCTGAAAATCCTTAATATGTTGATGAGTTTGAGAAAAGATATTGTGAATAGACTGGGGTTGTTGAGTGTGAAATACTATCAAAAATAAACTTGTAGCAAAAACCGACGTTGAAAACAGTAGGAAAGTTTTTATTTTCATATTGCGTTCACATCATTGCAAGCTCTCGCTAGTAGCCGAATTATTGCTAAGCCATGATATGTGAAGCTATTGCTTTACAGTAAACCATTACATTTACAACAATATTTTTTCTTGAGAAATCAATAACATTGACATTATAGTTTCTTTAAAATTGTTGCACTTAGCGAACGTTCTATACGTTTTGCTCCAATTTGAAACTAAGGTAACACGAACACTTCTGAATAAACGTTGTTAATTTAAGAGATAACTGGCTCTGTTACTTTGTAAATAACTTTCCGGTCGCAAAAAATCAAATCACAACACCGCAATACACAACTTCCATCCTCAAGCGCTTGTCAGAAACTCGGAAAGGAAAAATATTTGACATTTTATTGTTGTTTACACTGTCTGCATTGGCATCCAGTTTCATAGCCAAGCAGCCCTTATTTTTCACGGTTATTACCGGTTTATATTTTAAGAAAAAATCTTGTCAATCGTCGTCATCAGTTCTATCATCAGAATCAGTCTATGAATGAATATTTTTGATTGACGTTTATGACAACAAAGGTTATTTTTAGAAATCTCGTAGAAGTTAACCAAATTTCTCGTTTTCTTAGGTATATTTCAAACAATACCACTACGCGGTGTTGTTTGGAAAATGTCCTACATATCGAAAAGACGAAGAGATGGCGCAAAACCCAGGTTCAAGGTGAGAATCTACTCTATATTTTATAGAGGTCAAATTGTCTCGTGGCGAATACGCGCATTTCATGAATCTATTGAACCTGTAGTGGTTCCCGATAACCACATCCGACAACATAATATGTATTCCTCCCATTGTCGATATTGCATTTATATAATAAACAACTATTCGGTAAGCGTCACGTCATAATACATAAATACGAACTGCTAATTTATGTGATCACGACGTGTTTATTTTGCTACGGTTCTGTTCAAATAACGAAGATAAATGGATCTGGGTATATACTATAAATGCTATTGGTTGTGTAAAGAAAACCAACATCCGTAATGTTCTATTTGGTGCTGAAACTGTTTCATATTAAATGATACAAAATATACTTAAAACAAAGGAAACTGCTATTTCAATTTTGTTTATCTATGGAATTGATTACTAAGTACTTATTTACATTATACTTTTAGACTATAGAAAATATTATGATGGGAACTTGTTTACCAAAACTGTTGCCCACCACCTGTTACATTTTGTCCTAAAAATAAGAGTAGATGTGGGTTAATAATATACCACTACTATTATTTTCCGTACAAAATTTGCCAAAAAAATAAATGCAGCTATCAACATGAAAAACATGTCTTATGTTTTAATAAATTTCCTTTCAGAGTATGGGCAACCATGAAGAGTTTCTAAAAAGGATAGAAAAGACACTGTATTATGGACAACTCCCCACACTGCCCTGTCTCAGCTTACCTGTTACTGGTATGTATTATAAAATATCTCGTAATAATCCTGCCTTTTCTCTGCAATGAAACTAATCACCAAGGTTAAATTAATTATGGAATAGATATTAAAATCGACTGTCGCAGTACTTACTAAAATTAGATGTTGACATGCAACCATTGACTATTTTATAGATAAAAAAGAGGTAATGCCAGTATTCTTGAAGGCAGTAATCTATTTTTAATACTAGTAGACATCCTATGATTTCATTAGCTTTAGCATCCCATGATTTCAGTAATTCATAGGAAGTCCTAATAAATAAGTATATGATTGTACAGCATGTTCCCCACTGCACTACTCGATAGCACAACTAGCTGGCCATCAGAAAAGTGGGTTAGATTAGATTTTTTTTTGTTGTTTGTCCATATGTTACAAAAGTGCCTGAAGTCTAAATAACTCACCCAAATAATAAAAACGCACTAAAATATAACTGACAGAAGTCCCCCTGGACAGCAACTAGCGACATCTAGATAAGAAATTTTTGGACTTTGAAAATTCCCCATAGTATATTAAGCTGACTCGGCTGGTTAAAATCGAAACCTAGTAAGTCAGTTTTACAAGAAACAAGTAAAGAAATCAGTTTTGCAATGGAGTTGGTTCTGAGGGAAGTACTGGAGTGTAAGATATGTATTGCCAGAACAGTTGTTCTGTAATGCTCTATCTAGTGTTGGTATGGCCGTTGCAATTGTGTAACACAAAATCCCACCACCACCCAAGCCCTACCTGCCTCTCAGCGTACTGGCCATTCTCTGGAGACGTCTCTATCTACTTGCTTTTGCCTCTTTTCAACGCACACGTTTTCTTGACTCCATACAAGTTATCTTTATCCGTCCCTGTTTTGTTGCCAACTCTTCCATCAACAGAGATATCGTGCTCGCTATGGTCGGCATCCCAGCGCGGGCGTTCGCTGCGTCGCTTGCGCGCGGGCGAGACCGCGGAGCTGGCGCGCGGCGCGTGCGTGTCGCCGTGCGCGCTCGTGCTCGCCATCCTCTACCTCGAGCGACTCCACGCCTGCAACCCGGACTACCTCGCCAACACTGCTCCTGCTGATCTCTTCCTAGTATCATTGGTGAGGTTCAGCAATGGTGTTATTACACACATCAAAAGTGTCTAGGGATCAAGAACATTTTTAGCTCTAAAAAAAGATCTAATTTATTTAAATCAAATCTAATCTTCTGGATTGGTCTTCTACCTAATTCCCCATGCCTGTATCAATGACTTATCACCACATTTTGAATAATTTATGAATGAATTCAGTTTTTGTAAAATATGTTCTTGATTGCAATCTTCTAAAATGTACTTGATCCCTAGACACTTTTGATGTGTGTAGTTGAGAGGGTTGTCTTCTCTTTCATTGACTTTGTGGGTATCTTATAATATTTAAATAGTCCGTCAGGTGTTAAACCTGTACAACACATGACAACTTTTTGAACTGAAAATATTGTGTAATTTTTTATTTGTATGTGCTTCATTCTGACAATGAAAATAATTGTTTAGATGGTAAGCAACAAATTCCTGCAAGATGACGGCGAGGACGATGAGGTAATTTGCTCGGAGTGGGCCGTGTCCGGCCGGGTGACGCTTCAGCATCTCAAGAAGCTTGAATCGGAATTCCTTAACGCTATTGTAAGTTATCAAATCATAAAATCATACTTAGTGAAACCTGTCACACTTACAAATCGATCATAAGATGTACTCAATTGAATTTGCAGGACTGGAGAGTGTTCGTGAGTGAAGACGACTTCGAGTCGTGTCTGCAATGGTTGGAACAGCAAGTGGCGTTGAAGCAAGCGACGTTACGCGGGTTCTTCACGTACGGCGACCTGGCGGCGGCGGGCGGCGGCGGCGCGGGCAGTGTGGGGGCCGCGGCGGCCGCCTGTCTCTCGCTCACGCTGGCCTACGCCGCCACACTCGGCGCGCTGCTCGCTTCCTCTCTGCTCGTCACCCTCCCCGCCCTCCCCGGGCTCTCCTCCCTGCCCGCCGCGCTCACTCCCCTCGCCCGCGCGCCGCCCCTCCCCCTACCCGCGCACAACCCACACCTGCCGCACTTCAACAATGCGACCGTGGAACTCGCGGAAGACGAACTGACTGAGCCGCTCCGCTGTTGCACCAAGTGGCTCAACTACCGACAAGAGACTGAACAAAGGAACTGGCAGTACGACCTGTTGCTGCACCCGTGGGACACGGCCGACACCTTCAACACGTGGTGGTCCAACACGCCCGTACTTAACTGGCTTTATCAGAGGTCGCTCATAAACCCTAAACAGAGGTGGCTAGAGAAGTTTATGGAGATTGGTCAGTTTATAAAGAAGGAGTTGTTTGCCGTGGAATCGTCAAGAAAAGGACACCGTGAGGTGTGCAACGGCGGATTTAGATTGAACAAGATGGGCGCTCTGCTCGCTTCAGTCTCTGACCGGTAGGCGGCGCTAGGTGACCTATGACGTCCTAGCACCCGCGTCAAGATAGACACGGCATAGAATGAATACTCGCTTTGATTGGCCCTATATCACGCTTTCGTGCGAATTGTATCGACAAATCGCAGCGCGTTGTCTTCGTTATTTCTATCTTGGAGCGCATTGCTAGGGAGACTGTGCCGCGCACTAACCCATTCCCTGTGTAGGTATACCTACTTGGAGACTTCGACAGATTATCTTATGAGTGTTGTGAATAGGAATTGATATTTCTTAATATAATATATGCCATGACAGTCGAGTGGTAACTTGTTTCTCGGCGTCGTTTGTGAAATGCTCAACGAAAAGCAATATGAATGAAAAAAATAACATTTATTGTCGTATAGCATTTAGCAAAGTGCTAATGATTATAGCGTTGTGTATTTATTGTGTACGATTTTATGTCTCTTCTAAGTACAAACTTAACTCTTGTTGACATTCAATGTATATATTTTTTATAAAATAAATTCGTATTTGTTCACTTTTTGGTTTTATTTCGCGCTAAGTCTGTGTTATTTTGTCCGGTGGTTAATGTAAGAGTGTAATAGGACCCCGAGCAATGGTCTTAGAAACGTTGTTGGGCTCGTCAATATGAATAACTTTTACTATGGAGACAATGGGGGGGGATCGCAAAAATTATGTTCAATCTCCATAAAAAAAATTAAAATGCAAAATTTGGTTAATTTTGTTGGGGTGAATTTTTTTTGTGTTTCCTTCCCCCCATTGTTGTTGTTCATATTGGCGAGCCCAACGACGTTTCTGAAACCATTGCTCGGGGTCCCTTTACACGTAGTACACTCTATTTACCACCACCCCAACCCAGCTTTTTCCGTCTCGGGGATCGTAAGAAGCGACAGAGGGAACTCTCCAGAGGCGGCGCAGCAGCATCCTGTGAGTTAAATCACAACACCACTGCGATCGCCAACCCGCCTGCCAAGCGTGGCGATTATTGGCATTTCCCCCTCCTCCCCCTGACCCAAATGATCATTGGGGGAGGCCCTCGTCCAGCAGCGAACGTCATGTGGCTGATGATGATACTCTATTTGGTGGTGTTTACTTAACACATTAACCCCCAGAATAATACTTTAATTGATTTTGACTTTTATTAACAAGTAATAGAGTTTAAAATAACTTGTCAGTCTCCGGGTACAGTGGGTGCTAATGGGTTAAAGTAACAAATCAATTTGTCACCTGTCATAATTTGTTCAACATTAAAACGGCCCTTATTCTGCCAAGGTTGAATTTTGTTTAACACCGAACTAAATTTACCGGTTAATTCCGAATATCTACCCTAGAAAATCCACCCCAGGGTGGATAGTGGGAAAACACGAGGCCAACCTTGTCATATAAATTACATTTTCATTTGTATGGCGGTGTAGATAATCGAGCGCACATTTTCCTAATATTTACCCTGGGGTAGATTTTGCAGGGTGGATAATAGGAATAAGGCAGTTTACCCAACTGAGACTAGCTTATTTCGAACAAGGTTTTGTGGTAGATTAAAACTACAGATAATTTACATGAGAGTTTTTATTATAAAAAAAATATTTACAATATCGTAAGTTAAAGTATAAGCAGATAATTATGTAAATGCATTTGATGAGATTTCTATTGAATGAGTAATTTTTTTACATAAAATACTTTTGGATAATACAAATATAAAATAATAGGTAATACAATAATTCTGTCACCATATGGAAATACAGTTTGGCAAAAACAGTTTTAGGAAGACATTCAGTGGCACAACCATAAAGACGGCAAATTGTCTATGAAAAGTTGTCAAAATCTGACGTTTATGTATAGAATGTTGCCACTTCATAAATACAAAACGTTGACAAGCTTTTGAAATAACGGGGAATTTTCTTTGACGTTTTTCTGACACATTTTCGGACGCAGAACTGTCATTACTGTCAAACTCTGTTTGAAAGGTATGACAGTAAAAAAATCTGCCGGAAAAACGTCAAAGAAAAGTCCCCATTGACAGATTTTTATACAAATTGTTTCTATAATTTCTACTGATTTTGCCAAGCTATAAAGGTAAGGCTGGCAGTGACGTATGTACACAAAATGCTCTTATAAAATCAATAAATTGGTCATTATTCGATAAACACATATACGACACACATTATGTATAAAAAGGTAACTTATAATATTTATATCAAAGCTACTTTATCACAGTGGTTCACAATTTACAATATTTTTACTTAATTCTTTAAGTTGTAGGGAGTGGGTCTCATTACCAGTGCTTGGAACCGGTTAATATTTTACCGTTTTATACCGGTTAATAATAGTTAATCTCCGAACTTTTGGTCCGAACGCGAGTATTGAGAGAACTGAATTTCGAACGAAATTCCCATGTATCAGCGCCGGCGGTGGCAGATAGACACAAAACATGTTGTGACAAGTTTCAATTCTAGTACCTACCGACCCTCCCTCCGTATTGTTTACTTCTATTAGGTCAGATTAACCGGTATATACCGGTTATTTAACGTCGTGAGGTTTAGAATAAGACGACGTCATCTAGGAGTCTTGAATAATCCATTCTTATTTCACGTGCCCCTGAAGCAAAATATCAGCTTTCTAGTGTCAAGGGTTTGGCTTTGATGAATGACTGAATCAGTCAGGACTTTGAGTTTTATACAACTCGACGTCAGAAGCATAACCCCACGTCCTCAGTGCACGAATGAATACGATGCGATCGGATGCGTCCCATACATTTTGACAGAAAATGTCACGTGACAAACGTCAAAACGTATGGAACGCATCGGATCGCATCGTATTTATTCATGCACTGAGGACGTGGGGTAACGTCGGATGTGTCATTTTGTTACAATGACACATCCGACCTTATGTTTCTGACCTCGAGATATACTAGTACATAAGACAGCACTTGACTGTACCTTATACATCAAAACTATGTAATTCCACATTAATATCTAGTTACATTAGGCACAAACGTATCACTTCAACTTACCTAACAATCAGTGGCGTGCACACCATATAGGCAAAAAGACACTGCCTACCTTAGTATTTTGGCTACCCGACCTAATAATACAGTTATTGCTAGATCCTTTCTTGTTGTACTCACGACATAGGCTAACAAAGGTCCTGTGTTTTGTGGGTGAGTAAATAGATAGGTTACCCTATATTTCTTAGGTGTCAATCCTTGGGGATTACTGCCTACCTTGTCGTAAAAGCCAGCGCACGCCACTGCTAACAATAATTACTACTATAAATGGAATACATACAAAATTGTATATCTTTGTGACTAAATTACAACCGACTTACAAAAATGATTATGATTTTGGTTACAACATTAATTTATTTACTTACATACTTAATCGTTTAATTATTTTCTAGGGCAGTCGTGTTAGTTAAATACTTCTGAATTATAAAATTAATTAAAACTTAACTGTATAAAGTAGTTAGGCACTAACCGCCTAGGTTTTTTGAAGCATCATTAACTTGACAACGCAATGAAATCAACTGATTCGAGCTGTGATTGGTCAATGGCAGTTGTTGAGCTAATGACAGCTGCAGGCCTAGCATGAGCGTCAAGAAAGACGCGATTTAGAACAAATACGCACTCAGATTGGCTATACAGGGTGTCCCGAAATAGGCACGTCACATTGAAACCGTAGGTAGATGGTAAGATACTTTTCTATGGGCATGTTAGGCTTGTTCGATTCGTCTAAGTCCCATCTACCTACGGTGTCGGTGTGACGTGCCTATTTTGAGACACCCTGTATTAGCTCGCTATACTAATCTAGCGTTGGTGGCCTATGTGTGCCAAATTAAACTTTTTTTTTAGTCATTACAATATCTATAACGAAACGCCGCCCTGTAGAGTCAGTTAAAGACGTTAGTTTTTTTTGAGCAAATTTAGTAAATTTTAGTAAATTATTCAAACACAATTCATTAGAATGGATTGAAATAATAATAGCACCGATTTTGCACAGATCAATGTTTACCCGATAGATTTGACATACAAAAGAGTGTGCACATCTCAATGTTATAAAATTTAATGATAACTAGCTATATCAATGAGGTATGCAAACTCTTTCATACAAATTTTCTCCTGCATCTATACAATCTGGTCTAAAGTCTTAACATATGACTTGTGTTTCCTGCACAGTACAGTCTGAAGGTCTTCAAGTCGCGGGTGAATAGGTACCTAATGAACAAGTGTGTTCCATCGTAGACCACATCGCTGCTTAACATCAGGCAGGATGGTG
>SJJU01041953.1:0-10619 GCA_012932125.1 Conopomorpha cramerella | reverse complement strand
TTATTATTTATATCTGTGTTTGTAGTTTGTATCTATGTATGACTATTAGGATGTATTTAAGTTATTAAATTGTATGTATTTAAAGTTTCTGTGAACGTTTGAACTCACTGTAAAATTTTCTTCTTTTTCTTTGTTTGTATTGTAATTTGATTGACTGGTGTATGTTTATAATACTGACCCGCACTTATGTTCTCCCATGTTGTGAGGTTGACTGGTAGATAATACTTTAGTATTAAGTCCCTTTGTACTTTTAGTGCAATAAAGTATTAAATAAATAAACAATATTGAGTTAATACCCGGTGAACAATATTGAGTTAATACCCGGTGAACTATATCGAGTTAATACCCGGTGAACAATAATGAGTTAATTTCTAATCTCTTCTTCTTCTGTAATCGTGATACAGATGGAGCGAGCACGTCGAGCGATCCGCACGTTCTTTCTAGTCCGTGACCTGTACCTCAAGTTAATGAACAAGTCGGACGACCAGTTGCCGCTCTCCAACCCCGCGCCTTTCGTACAAGTTGGCGACATTCTGGATCTGAGTGAGTAAAGCCTTTCTTTATTGAATCTCGGTCATTGCGGAGCATGAAAGGAGTGACATTGAGTGACAGAATAAGGAATAGTATGATAAAAGAAAGTTGCGGTTTGATAGAAGTATAGTCTATTTTTTAATTCGACGGACCAATTTGACAGTTCCTATGCGTACAATATGATGATTTATTCCTATGTAAGTTAAATTGAAAATTGAATACCAACATTTAAAGATTGTCATCGCGTATAATATACTCTAACTTGATTGCAGCAGAGCACAAAATTGTGTGAATAGGAACTGTCAAATTGGTTCGTCGAATTAAAAAATAGACTTTAGTGACCAAGATTGAAAAGGGTATGATTCGAATGGATTATGGAGAGGATGGATGAAAGTCGATTAACGAAAGAGATTTATATGGGTGATGTAAGGGAACGGGCAAATAGAGGTCGCCCCACATTGGTGATGTCCTGGCGGAAGGTTGCGTGAAAAGTACAGTTGTCGAAATTGGAAATCATGTATGAAAAGATGTACCAATGTAGATGAAGCGAAAGGCGAAATGTCAGGACCGTGACAAATGGAGATCTGTCGTTTCTGTCTGTCGCCTACCCCTCCGGGCCTTCTGGAACGGACCGGACGGTACCTATTTTAAATACTTTCTCGGTGGCAAGTTTTAATCAAAATTTAAAAAAAAAACAGTTTAGCGCACTGTGCAAGATTATTTGTAATTTTTCTCTTCCCCAGACGAAACTGATCTCATAGCGTGCGACATAATACAGAAGGATGGTACGTGGCATCACCGATTTCTTGCTGTGGACAACATTCAGATTATACTGGTCGACCCCGACAAACAGAAGTTGGGTTGGGGCATGGCGAAGTTGGTAGGAAGTTTGCAGGACCTTGAGGTACGTACGATACGTTTTCTTTATCGAATGTTTATTATAATATTTCAGTTAAGTACTACTACTCAGTATAAAACAAAGTCGCTTCCCGCTGTCTTTTTCTATTTATTCTTAGATATTTAAAACTGTGCAATGGATTTTAATGTTTCTTGAAAGTTATTTAGTACTCATTATAGTTCATTATGGGCTGATGATGATGATAGTTCATTATAAAAGAGATACATTTCAAGCCTGTACAGTTTCCGGTTGAAAGTCTGCCTCCCGTCAGGATACAGACCACAAAACAAAACACAAATTGTAAATATCGAAGGTGGTGTGATAAGTCTATGTCGTAAAATAATAATATTTAAAATGTATTATTGGAATAAATACACCTTTTACACCTTCCCTGGACGAATAATTCAAGATAAAATTTGCCAAATGGGTCTAGCCGTTTTCGAGTTTTATCGAGAGTAACGAACAGCAATTTTTTTTTATATAATATACTAGTGGACGCCCCGCGATCTCTTTCATTCGCATAGTTTAGTAGTACCTGCATCCCAAAATTCAAGCATTTAACTTGAGCGGTTTAGATTTTTCATACAAAAGTATTTTCCTGTTAATTCCCGTTCCCGTGGGAATTTCTGTAATTCCTTTCTTAGTGCACCCCTACGGTACCTAAGCTACGTCCGTTCCTAATTTCAAGTGCCTAAGTTTAGCCGTTTGGGCTGTGCATTGTTATGTCAGTCAGTCAGTCAGCTATTCCTTTTATATATTTACATGAAACACAATTCCTACAGATCCAAGGTGACCCGGAAGATCCACGATGTCTTCACCTGACAATTCACAAGCCCCGCGTGGGAGCGACGGGGGCTCTACCTCGGACCGTCCTCCTGCGGGCCAAGTTTAAATTCGACGACCACATACGCAGTATATCTGCTAAGCAACGACTTGTGAAGGTTTGATTTATGTCATCTTTTTAAAATTATTTTAGCAATTTAAACCGTTGCTGCAAGTGTGAAAAAAATAGGCGCGTCTATCTTGGAATAAATTATTCGTGATCCTGTTTCTATATTGTTCTTATATAGAAATAGGATACTAGGGCTCGCCCCGCGATTTCATTTGCGTAGTTTCAATATTTCATACAAACTATAACACCCTCTATATAACGCCACGTCCCACAGGATCGGGACAAAAAGTGTCCTATATCCGTCTCTTGGTTTTAAGCTACTTCCCCACCAGTTTTCAACCAAATCGGTTCAGCCGTTCTTGAGTCATAGTGTGTAGTAGTGGCAAAGCTAGGAGGTAAGCTTGTAGTGAAAAATAGACACTTAACCAATGCTTATTTAGATTTTTTATTTGTCTTACTTATTTGAGCTATAGTAAGTCCCTACGCTACTTAATTTCCTTGAAAATATTTGTTAATGTGCCTGGCATAGACTTGTCTTGTACACCCCCAGCTTCGCCACTAGTGTATAGTTATAACTAACACGAATTTCTTATATATAACAGTTTACACTATTTATAGGTCATAGTTTAGGTCGTCGATAGGATTTAAGTGGCCACAGCATTGTATGCAATACCTTAATTGAAACAGGGGCGAACAAAAGCGCGTCAAAAGAAGATGCAGCAGATCGGTCGACTGCTAGAAGTCTCCGGAATGTCGTCGGCGGGAATAGCCCTCGTCACCGGCAGGCATCGGCCGCTATTCACCGCTGGAAGGCCTGTGCTGTCGCATAGGACAGGTACATATACACACATACATACGTATATACAGTTGGTGTAGTAACAGTTATTCGGTGTTAAACAATAGTAAATCTTTATATGTTCAGAATAAATAAATACCGTTTTAAAGTAAAACCTTTTGTACCTATTGTTTAACCTATTTATGACAAGTGCCAAATTGATTTGTTACTTTAACACCACCAAATAGAGTATATTTTACATTAACAACATAACCGAACTACTGAGACTTAATGATACAGTTCAGTTAATGTATTTCGACGCGTGGTATATTGTATGTGGTATATGTATGACGTACAGTCGGCCAAGAATCTAGACCACCCTAAGGTTGAAACTCATGTGAATGCCATTCGACATTAAGCTAAATTGTTTTCTTGTCACAGTATAAAAAAAACCTTGTTTATTTTCTAGTGACACAGTGTCATCAAAACTGATAGATCCAATCAAGAATTTGCTCCACGTTAAGGTAGAAACTCATCAGTCATTAGACCTTAACAACTGCCCTGTTCCCATACAACTACTTTTATTCTAGTCCCATGTCCATATTTTATTTTAAATTTAAACTTTATAACATTATTACTATACAGACGTACAAAAAAAAATCATACCTATTTTTTTAATACTATTTTTCATACGTCCATATGTGATTAGAAACATCCCGTCACGTTCTAGTACGAAAATTTGCCTAAAACAGTATAGAGAAATGAGTCACCTCTGACTCATGAACTTATTCCAAACAGTTCCTGGGAGTCATATATGACTCATCGGACAGGAGAGTTGTTAAGGTTCATTTTTAATTATCACAATAGAATTAACTCCACTTTATTGACGTTTCAATGTCACAGGAATTGTGATAGACCACTTTCTTGGACGACCGTACACGGTTGTTGTATAATTATCACCGCCTCTTTCTATAATACAGGGTTAGAAGGTGAGAGCAGTGAGCGCCGACTGCGGCGTCCGAGCGGACATTTACTGAAGGACGGGATAGTCGTGTACAGAGAGCGGACTGCGAGTCGAGACAGGTAATCTTCACTACATAGTTTAAAACAAAATCGTTTCCTGCTGTCTGTCCCTATGTATGCTTAGATCTTTTAAACTATGCACTAATTTTGATTTTTTAATTGAATTTTGGTACTTTGATGCGGTTTTTTCTAGTAGATTGCAATCATTAGGAAAGTTTATAATAATATGTATATTACAGCAGAGAAACACTGATAATTCGTGCGAAGCCGGGCGCGAATATAGTCAAAGATTTGCTTGTTTGCTTGCTTTTGTTTCTTGCTGGACGTTTCGAAATCTATGTTAATTTTGTCAAAGATAGACTTGATCGAAACCATGTTTTAATAATAAAACATAATAAAGATTTCGAGCCGAGAACAAATATACCGGTAAAATGCGTACCGTCTAGTATTTTATTGTGATATAAATCAATACATAGTATAAAACAAATAAACAAAAACGCCTTCCGCTGTCTGTCTCTATGTATGCTAGATCTTTAAAACTACGTAACTAATTTTGATGTGTTTTTTTTTAGTAAATAGAGTGATTCTTGAGGAAGATTTATATGCATTATACAGTTATTACTGCCGTCATACGAAGAAAGGTCGCAGCTTTACTTTCCACTTCATGGGAATATATGCTTTATAACAAGACTAATCCGAACTAATAAAGCACATATTCCCCTGAAAACAAATGTAAAGTTACACCCTTTCTTTGTATGACAGCAGAGTAGGGAAGTGTATTATGCGAAGCGGTCATTAGTAAAATATTAAAATAGCTAATGTATCTGAAGCAACATTTTATTTGTGGTTTATAGTAGTGGAGGGTCTCGAGGCAGCAGCGCGCAGGGTTCGCGCGACTGTTCCCCGCGCCGCTCCGAGGAGATTCCCTTAGAAGACATTAGACGACGACGAAGCGAGAGACTCGAACGTGAAGCTGTACCTGTACAGGTAACATAGTATTTTAGGTTTTCAAACGCAAAGGGTAAACCGGACCCTAATACGGAAGCCCTCGTGGTCCATTGTGGATCAATCTATCTATATATATATAAAAATGAATTGATGTTCGTTAGTCTCGCTAAAACTCGAAAACCGCAGGACCGAGTTGGCTAATTATGGTCTTGAATGACACGTGGAAGTCCAGGGAAGGTTTAAAAGGTATATTTCTTTCAATACACGGGGTACAAAAGCGACTTCTTATGGCAAAACAAATGTTTGCCGGGACAGCTAGTTTGTAATAAAAATACACTTTACGCCTTTTTAATCCCAAAAGCAGGGTAGGCAAAGCTAAGTATGCCCACAGTTCACCTCCGAACGGGAAACACCACAAAAACGAATCTAAACATCAATATTTTCGTTACTATTTTCATTCACCTTAAAATGTTTAGGTAAATAGTGAAAACGAAAATTAAAACCTAAACATCTATTCAAGAGATAATAGTTGTTAAACTCGGCATTTTGTTTTTTTTTTATAGGCATTGTAGTATACTTTGTACCTACTGGTAATCCCTCTCTGGTATTTCTTTCGGTTTCTGTTGTTTTAATCTGAATGAAATATTTATTCGCAGCCCCAACCCAGTACATCGACCACTCCAATACAAAAACTGACGAGCACCTCGTCAGAAGAGACTTCGTTTATGTCCAGCGAACCGCGAACCAAACGCAAGGGCGCCGTTGAAACTATATGATATAAAATGAAATACTAGTAAGTACCTATTACTTACTCTATACCACCCCTTAGAGAAAAAAGATACATTTTGTCTAAACGACGTGTCTGTCCCTACGGTTTTCTTACAGTATAAGATACAGTCAATATATTTAAATTAATCAATGTTAAACATCTCTATGAATAAGGGGGTATATGAAAATTAGGTACTTATTAGAAAAGTTCTGGAAATGACTTAAATAAACATTGTTTTAGAACGAAATCTCTTTATGTAAGTAAATATTTGCAAAGATACGTTTTTAAAGGAAAAGAAAAAACTCAGCCAAGTGATGACATGTAGATACTATGGTTGAACTGCCATAGTTATGTTGCTAACGTCGCTCTGAATGGTTGATTGAATGATTGACACCTACTTAAGATTGATTAGAAAAATTGACAGTTGAAAAAACGAATTACCTACAGCAATAAAAGAGCTCAATAACACATACTATTTGGCGGTCAATCACAATACGGGCATGGTTTGCCATCGTAAGGTTCAATTGTTGAGATAGGAAATGATACATTATCCTTAAAAGTATACAAATAACCAGTTAGTCAATTAAGACCACTCTCGTCTCACTCACTCTCTACGTGGGTACCTAATGTTCTCTCTTCTACGTAATAATTGCGTAACGACGACACATGCAACTGTGTGAAACGTCGAACAAAACACAGAGATAACCCGTACTTATATTTGCTTAATTTGTTAAAAATACTTGTTCCTAATATCATTGGTGGTAACACAAAGTATAAAAAAACTACGGCAAATGAGGCTATATACAGATTTTTGACCATAGATACCAAAGCAAATGAACTCGATAGGAACGAATGTTTTGATATTAACAAGTACAATGCTACTAGGATCTTGTGGCGCGTGTGTAATGTCATTATCTCTTGACAACTGAGGGCGGTTATTAGTCGTATAGATAAGCGAACTTGTCGACTTGTCAAGGTGACAACTTAAATAGCATAAAAAAACCGACCTCTGCTCAGAACATCGACTGGATGATTTCAATTACTCTTCATTTATTTGAAAGCTGGTGTTCTGGCTTCCCTTGTGTGGTTCCATTCAAATTGAGTTCTGACAAAATGTGAGAAAACCTCAAAGGTTTTTCTCAATTCACTGGCTGAAGTCTATTATTTTTGACGTGACACCGTTTAATAACTCGATACTACGGGCTGCATGCACGAAAAAGATGACGTCATTGTCCCGTTCCGCGAGCGAGTGTAGTACTACTGCAATGTTTGAAGTTGTCACGTCAAACTACCGTCCGTAAATCGATTTTAGACACAATATTTTTGTTCTTTAAAGTTATTTGGAGCGTTTTACTACGGGATATGTCGTATTTTGAGTGATATGTTTATAATGTGATAAGAGAGCATTATCCATCACAAGGATCTGAACTTTGGTCGAAACTTTTAGCCAACGCGCCAAAACATCGTTGCGGCATTGTAGCTTGAAAAATGACGGGCTGTGATAGATAGGTAGATAGGATATCGTATTCACTAGGCCATTTGCTTTGTTGTCTGTGGTTGGATTGATAACAAAAAGATTATTGTAAAAAAAAATCATGAACTTGTTATAAGTGACAATTTGGGACACTTCAAACTATTTCTCCCGTCAATGAAGATGGTAACGTTATATTTTTTTCGTGGTAAAATGTTCTTATATTTTAGACCATCATTTTTTTATCACTATGAACAAGCGTTTGACCACCATCCTGTCTGATGTTAAGCAGCGATGTGGTCTACCATGGAGCACACTTGTTCATTTCGTCTATGATAGATAGACCGAAGTCTGAAAAATGGCTAAACTGAAAATAGCTGGTGTTATTTGTATAAAACAATGGCGGTTAAAAGGATAACTGATGACTTCAAGGCTAATATAAACTTTATTTTAATGCGATAGATACCGACATTTATGTATTATTCTTTGCACCAAGACTAATCATTCTGTTTCTTCGATTGGCAGTAAAATTTTACATAAGTAGTATATAATTTTTGTTGAATAACTTTTATTTTAAAAGGGGTAGTCTTACATAAATGCCAAATTAACTTTTTCACTAATGTCTCTAATACTTAAAGATAAGATCTATGTTACGTTATAAATTATCTTAGTGAATTTTAATCTATATAAAATATGTATGTTATTAGTAGCATTAGTCGAAATTTGTTCGTCCATTTGCTTAATGTCTAACATGTTTAAATATTTAAGCATATTATTAAATTGTATAGTCCAATTTAAACAAAATATACATATGAATAACGTATTTTTAATAATAATAAAAACTAAATTGGCATGTGAGAAATTAAACTATTTTTTCATAAACTCAATGGATCTCAATTAAGTACGTCCTTTAGTGTTAAACAAATCATTTAAACTGTATGAAGAAATGGTAGAAAACTGCATCAGCATAATCCTGTGAAATTAATTTCGTTTTTTAAGATTTTTGTATCCCTTCTGTAAATTATATTTCCAATTAATAATTCTTTTGAATATTGAGGATTGATTTCATCATTTTGAATTTCTAAACAACAGATATTTTCATTTGAAAAGTTGTTTTTTATTATGTAATAATGAAATTGGCCGCATAACGTTGTTTCTTAAAAACAAAATTTATTTTTTATTCGTTCCTATACTCATGTGAAATTTTATAGGTACATTTGTCAGCGTGGTTATTTCCTAACCTTTTCAGCAGTTTGTTATAATATGTTTTTTTTGCAAATGAGTATGTTAATGGAGTATGTTATTTACATTAAAGGGTATTTTTTTGTATTTTCTTAATCGGGTCGTGAAACGTTTAAGTGTGAAATGGGACTCCATTGATAATATAAATAATTAACAAAAAAAGAAGTATTTTTGGTAGCATTGATATAATACCTCCATTGTTATAACAATACATACATAATTCCTATCTGGAATAGGTTCACCACTTGTTCAATTCCTGGGAATACTCTTACGCTAATTACAACAAAAAAACTGGTAAAAACTATAAGATATCCTTCACCCCTCAATACCGATATACGATGTTACATCGAAAACGTGGCTGTATCTTAAGAAAGTCACTCAGATACCAAACAACTATCCCCAAAGAACCCTTTGTTTTATCGTGGGGAAATCCGTTATGGATACTCCACCGCTAACGGGGACATCGGCAGGGTTATGTGGGACTCGCGTCCACTAATAACCCACGGTGACCGCTCCCGCGTTATTTCCGGGGCCCCCGGAACAGCCTGAGCCATTACGCCCAAGGGATCTCCAAAGAACCCTATGTGAAAAACCGAAAAGAAAATTCAGCTGTTCATACAAACTTACCGATCAACAGATTTTTTTTTAATCACTATGATCAAGCGTTTGACTACCGTCCTGCCTGATGTTAAGCAGCGAGGTGGTCTACCATGGAGCACACTTGTTCAGAACAACCACTTGTGATTGCCACTTTATAATATGTAAAAAAATATTGTTTATTTTTGACATAGGTTTCCTTGGAGAAAGTTGTTTTGTATCATGGGCTGTGTGCTCAGAGCAAAAACAACTAGACTTTCAGTCAGAAACTGACGTTTAAGAGTAAAACGAGACAACGATATGAGAAATATGCAGGAGTGAAAGAGTAAGAGGCAATATCTTCTGTCCCTTACTGCGTATCAGGGTAAATCTGTATCCAAACTGTCAAATTAGGAATAAAAGTAGGGAAAGGGACAGACGGACCAGGTCGTACGCGGCCTCTCAAGTCTAGTTGGACGTAGTTACACAGAAAGGACTCAATCCGCAAAAAGTTACTTCGGAGATATTGAGCTTTAAAGTTGGATGCGCTATTGACCCGCCATACATTGGTCAGGGATTGAGTCAGGGTACATAAAAAATAGGTTGCAGTGAACTTTTTGTGTAAATGTTTTTTTCTATTTTGGATATGTCTTAACTTAGCACCCTTGGTATAGCTAACTCAATTTCGGGCAAAGGGTGGATTGAGTCCTTTCTGTGTAACTACGTCCAGTTATGTTTGGTCTGAGGCTGAGTGGCTATCTGGAGTTTCGCTAACATTTTTAATTAGTACTTGTATACCTACCCGTTTTACATTGTACTTGTATACCTACCCGTTTTACGTTGGCAAAAACATTTTGAATTGTTAACGCACTAAGTTAATTGTTTTTAAAGAAAATTTGTTCGTACCTACCTAGTAATATTTTTTGACTTTACGTTGTGATTTTGTTATAAGACGCAATAACGTTATGTAAATAATCGTGTACATTATTGTAATTATATTGTATTATTCCCGATATTATGTTGTAGTGTTGCAAATAAAATACATATATGTCACGTTACGCATTGTATTTTTTATTAATTTTTTCTAGAAGGTTAATACGAAAACCAGCTGACCCGGCAAATATTGTTTTGCCAATATACTTTTATAAACATTGTTTCTCTGTTATTATATGCATATAATCAATCCTTCCTAAAAATCACTTTATCAACTAAAGAAAACTTCATCAAAATCGGTTACGTTGTTTTAAAGTTCTTAGCATGCATAGAGATAGACAGCTGGTGGCGACTTTGTTTTATACTATGTATTGAATATCCCGTGATAATGGCCTAGAACGCGTGGCCTGAAAACCGACATGAAATAAATGGTGTATTCCACTATTTCCATTTTTAGTGCTATGGTTCCTCATCTTTAAATGACCCAAGCTTCGATAGCTAAGCTGGTTGCTTTATGCTACATATTTTCTAACACAACCTATTGTTTCTGCACATCTATAC
>SJJU01041877.1:0-11581 GCA_012932125.1 Conopomorpha cramerella | reverse complement strand
ATATTGCGCAGTTGAATATTTTACGCAGGAAATTTAAATTCGTAGCTACCTACAAATGATATATACAGCAAGTATACTCGCCGAAGACTGCCCAGTTCACTTTACGGTCTGCGGGATTAACGCGCGGACTGCCGCCCAATGGAATTTGAACTGTAACGTATTCTGTGATAAGGTTCACAATCAGAATTAAAACTTCGCTGGGCAGTAGTTACAAGAGAATACGGCGCGATATTAGGACGATGTTTAACAATAGGGCATTTCGCAGTAAAGATGAGCTTCATAAAGCCGACTTACAGTTCGCAGCTTGACAACCGATGCGGTCGAGTAGTCACGGCGGGTGACTCCTGAAAGGTTGTGGGTTTAATTCCAGAGTTCCTCTGCGGTATATGTTTAACAGATTGATGCGTCAGCGTGAACACAACTTATGTGCTTTAGTATAATAATATAATAAGCTAATATATCAATCCCAAAAGCGGGGTAGGTAGAGGAACTTGCTAAGCAAATGCTCACATTTCACCAAGCGTATTTAACGTGACAGGGGGTGAACCCATCGCCGTTAAAGGGTGCACACACCTTGTAGTGTGCAAGTTTTATCCTTCACCGTACGAGGGATGCGTTCCTAAAAGCAAGAGTAATATATATAATATGGTCGCAAGGAAGCCGATTATAAATAAACCAAAATGGAACTGTCTATTCAGTGGGCGAGCTACTAGGAGAAAAAGGAGCAGATACGTAGTAAAACTGAACACTTATTCTCAGTAACTAACGATTTAATTGTCAAAATTAAGTACAAGTAACGTTTATAATTAACAACACTATTTATCAGGAGACGTAGCGATTCGTTGATGTCAGCGCGAAGGCCGCCCTGGAAAAATATGGCCGCCTGCCTTCACCCACGCTTCGCTAGCACGTTTTCCCCCCGCGCTTGTCTCTGATTGGCTGTAGTTTTGACGGATATTGCTCAACAGTAGTCAAAAAGGCTTCTTTTGTTAATAGTTGCGACGAGTGTTCTTTCCGGAAGTCAAATTGCGCCGACACGGCCATTCTGACAGACGCTCGTCCTCGGGCGTACCTGTAGGTAGACAAAGAGACTTTGGTTCGGTCATTCTGACAAATTTAGTAGTATTACAGGAAGCGTTCTGAAATATAGTCAACAAAGTCGCTTGGGTCCACACTCAATGGTACATAATATCGTAATATGATTTGTATCTGGGGACCAAAACTCATGTAGAGTCAGGCAGGCCAGATCATAGCAACACGTTCACATGACCAATGATCTGTGCTCATTACGCTAACAACTCTGGGGACCACAACTCTTATAGAGTGAGGCAGGCCAGATGCTTGTGGCCAGAATGAGATCACAGCTATCAAGTAATAACGATACCGAACTCGTTTAGGCTTTACACTACCAACTGGGGACCAAATCTCATATAGAATAAGGCAGGCCAGAGGTTTGCAACCAGAACGAGATTACAGTTTCATACGCACCTTTTATCACCACAGCTACGTGTTATGTGGAACTCCCTTCACATCCCGATGGCGTACCATCATCACTTTCACCTTCATCGTGTATATCAACCCTCACATCAGGTTCTATGTGCACGTCATTATCTGACCTCCCAAGTTGATCAACGCCAATACCAACCGCCGACACGGGTTCTGACTCAACCATAGCGTCATCACACATCGCCTCCACCACTTCCGTCAATCCATCTCGCCCCCTAGGTATCTTACGTAAGCTCTCGTGAGGATATTTATAGGTTCTATGACATCCATTAATGTGTTGCAACTCATATCGATCATTATCTAACAATTTGATAATTTTAAATGGCCCTCTGTATTTAGGGTCCAACTTAACCTGGTTTCTCTCACAGCCTTTAAGAAAAACAAATTCCCCTTCATTAAATCTTTTGACTTTTGCTTTACCTCTATTGAAACGCGCGGTATCCGCTCTAGCAATGTCCTTAATACTTGTCGAGGCATCTGTCCTAGCTTGTTCTAAGTCTAGCCTAACATAGTCGGAGTCATCTGTGTTACTATGAATTACTTTAGAAATACCGAGAGGTTGAGATTTAATTCCAAACATTAGCTCTATTGGGGTATAACCAGTAACTCTACACTTTGAAGTATTTAACACGAGCTGTATTTCGCTTAATTCGTCACGCCATAATTTATCAGTGCTGTTTTCAACTATAGTCAACAATTTTTTGGTGGGCAATTTGCCCAAAAAAAAGTTTGCATGGTTCTTTCCACTTGACCGTTGGCTCTACTTGCACCAGTAGCAATCAAGTGGAGAGATATGTTATGTTCAGAGCAAAACCTTTTGAATTCACTGCTTATGAAGCAGCGGCCTTGATCAGCAATTATTCGCTTCGGTGTACCAAATAAATGTACGGCGTACTTTACGGTTTCAACAGCACTGATAGAGTCTAGACTTACCGTGTGGCGAAGTAAAACGTACTTTGTGAATCCATCAATAATAACGAAAACATATTCCTTTTGTTGACTTTTACCACTCAGTTTCCCACTTATGTCTATGTGAAGCGTATGCCATGGAATATTTGCTTTTGGAATAGAATGCATTTCAATTTGCTGAGCTCCAGATGGACCTTTACAAGCTTTACAAACCAGACATGCATCAATGAATTTTTTTACAATTTTGTTCATATTAGGAAACCAGTACGATTCATAAAGCTTATCAATAGTTTTTTGGAATCCTAAATGTTTCAATTCGAGATGTACATGGTTCACTAGTGACCATACAAGTGAACGTGGCACAATGGGCAACCAAAGATTTCTTTTGTCGCGCTGTACATTGCGGTACAAGACACCTTTCCTTATATCATATGACTGTGCGATATCATCTGCCAGTTCATGATTACGCCACTTCGTCATAGTATTCTGTATTTCGGAGTCGCGTTGTTGCTCTACCGCTAACCAACCTTGCTGTAAGTCAACAACTTGAACATTTTTGCTACGTGAAACTGGTGCATCAATGGGATTACGAGACAAAAAATCTGCGTGTGACATAGAACGGCCTTCTCGGTAGATAATGTTAAAATCATAGGATTGAAGAATTGCCCACCATCTATGGACACGTGGTGTAAGATCACGTTTTGTACTTGAAGCTTTCAGAGCATTACAATCGGTGTGAACTGTAAAGTGTCTTCCGTAGAGGTAATGTCGGAAGTGTTCGACAGCACGAACAACAGCTAGAGTTTCTAACTCATATGAGTGATAACGGGACTCTGCGTCGTTGGTGCGACGACTAAAGTAAGCAATTACATGAGGTGTCTTGTCACGTCGTTGTATCAAAATGGCACCGTAACCTACGGCACTAGCATCAGTGTGCAACTCTATATCTAATTCAGGGTCAAAAATAGCTAATACAGGCTCTGATGTAAGAATCTTTACTATTGACTTATGTATTTCTTCATGTTGGGACGTCCATTTTATGGCCCCTTTGAGAGTAGTTAAAGGATATAAAGGTCCCATAATACGGGAAAAATTTGGAATAAATTGTCGGAAATATGATGCAAGACCTATAAATTGTCTAACTTGTGAAGCAGTTTGGGGTGGTTTTGCTTCATGTAGAGCCGCTACCTTTTGCGGATTAGGCCGTATTTCCCCAGCCCTAATGACATATCCAAGATATGTTATTTCACGTTTAAGAAAGCTACATTTTTTCATATTGAGGGAGAATCCAGAACTTGATAAATCATCGAGAACCTTTTCTAATCGCTCTAGACCCTCGGCCACAGTCTGGGATGGGCATAAAACATCATCACAATAAATAAGAACATATTCTCGTGCTTTAAGGGCTCTATTGATGCATCTTTGAAAAACAGAAGGAGCGTTTTTAAGTCCGAAAGGCATGGCAACATATTCGTACTGTCCGTCAGGAGTTACGAACGCTGTTATCTCTGTAGAATCTGGATGTAAAGCAATGCAGTGAAAACCAGAGGCCATATCTAACGAAGTGAAATAGTTTGCGCCATGTAACCTATCGATTTGGTCACCTATTCTTGGTAGTGGATAATTATCAGATCGCGTGTTGGAATTTAGTTCTCTATAGTCAACTACCATACGGTCGCTACCATCCTTTTTCTTTACAAGTAGAATGGGACTGGAAAATGGGGAGTCACTTTCCTGAATCACACCAGCTTTCAGTAGTTCACAAACTTTATCTTTGACGATTTGCCTTTCCGACGCCGACAATCGATAGGGACGACGATGTACTGTTTTATTAGGATCGATCAAATCAATTTTCATAACACCCGTTTTAACTCTCTTAGTGGGTATCCCCTCAACAAAGCAGTCCACGTACCGAGACAGCAGCTCTACCAAATCCGCTCGTTCATGTCCTATCAAATCTGTATCAATTTTATCTTCGAAGGAAGAAATGGTTTTCTGGCATAACTGTGTGATTTTGGATTTAAAAACACTGAGACCTGCTTCGTTAATCTCGACACTTATACCTGCAGAAATGATATCACGACCTAACAGAAAAGGCTCCTTCAAGAAATGATCAGCAATAACATGAAATAATACCTCAAAAGTCAAATCCTGTACATTAACTACAGCAGACACTTGCGAGTTACAATATACAGCAGAATTACCGATTCCTTGTAAAGTAACATAATTATGATACCGTTTCCCACATATTTCTTTAGCTAAACTTTCTTTTACAAGAGAACAATCGGATCCAGAGTCAAAAATAAATTTAAAAACTTTACCCGAGGTGTGCAATTCATCAGTAGTGATGTGGCGGTCACATATATTCACCACTCTTCTCTCCCTTGAACTACGCTCAGGGCAGGCGTTAGCGAGATGACCTGGTTTGCTGCAGGCGAAGCAGGTTGGCATCGAGGCAGTGGAAGAGGTAGCAGTCGATGAAACAGGTTGCTTGTTGTCTGGTCGGGTCATGGCTGTTCTTGGGTTTCTCTGAAATCGATATGAAATATCCCCTCGATTGCGAGGGCAAGTGTCAATTTTATGACCTCTTTGCCCACAGCGGTGACATGTTATGTTAAGCATTGAGGGAGTAGCGACATCATTGAATCTAGGGCGCTTTGCTTCCAAGTACGTTTCTTCATCGTGACGTCGCTTCAAATTGACTCCGCGTAAAATTCTGTGTAACTGAGATTTTGTGGTAATAGTATGCGAGTTAAGTTCTCGTCTCAGAACATTATCACAATTACTTAGAATTGATGCAGCAAAACCAACAACTACATCTTCAGGCATTTCAATTTTAGGTATTTTTTCGATTAGTTGCCATAGCCTGGTCGCAGCCTCTGAAGCATTTTCTTTAGGATTTAATTGAAATCGTATGATGCGGTCGAAATAATCTTGTATTAAAAGCGGCTTTGAAAATTTTGCAAGCAATAAATCTTTTACGTTTGGCCATGACAAATCCTGAGGCCTAAGTTTTGATAGGCACGTTGAAGCACGGCCTCGCAGAGCTTGAGATAATAAAATAAGTAAATCGGTACCTTGTAAGTTTCTTTGTCTTACTATCATCTCGTTCACGGTGCACCATCCTTCGATATCGGCATCCGGATCATCGGGGTCAAATCTTATCAGCATTGGCGTCGCGTTACCAACTTGCTGTGGTGGCGCTGGCGGTGCAGTCTCAGAACCCTTTATAGCCGCGATGCCTTGGAGTAAACGCAAGAGAATATTTTCCATATTCGAGCCATCGTTTGACGACTGATTCGTGGTTGTTTCATCATCAACAGGAGGGATGATGTTCTGCTCATTCACTTCATTAGAACTCATAGTCGCAGACTTAGCAGTCACATTCACATTTTGCATAATCACATTTTCACTTGTTTCGTTTGTAGCGGAAACTTGAGTATTTTCAATATCAGCCATTTTACGGCGTATCTGTCCTTTTGTTATTAACTTCTCCAAATCCCACTTCTGATGTCGCAAGGAAGCCGATTATAAATAAACCAAAATGGAACTGTCTATTCAGTGGGCGAGCTACTAGGAGAAAAAGGAGCAGATACGTAGTAAAACTGAACACTTATTCTCAGTAACTAACGATTTAATTGTCAAAATTAAGTACAAGTAACGTTTATAATTAACAACACTATTTATCAGGAGACGTAGCGATTCGTTGATGTCAGCGCGAAGGCCGCCCTGGAAAAATATGGCCGCCTGCCTTCACCCACGCTTCGCTAGCACGTTTTCCCCCCGCGCTTGTCTCTGATTGGCTGTAGTTTTGACGGATATTGCTCAACAGTAGTCAAAAAGGCTTCTTTTGTTAATAGTTGCGACGAGTGTTCTTTCCGGAAGTCAAATTGCGCCGACACGGCCATTCTGACAGACGCTCGTCCTCGGGCGTACCTGTAGGTAGACAAAGAGACTTTGGTTCGGTCATTCTGACAAATTTAGTAGTATTACAGGAAGCGTTCTGAAATATAGTCAACAAAGTCGCTTGGGTCCACACTCAATGGTACATAATATCGTAATATGATTTGTATCTGGGGACCAAAACTCATGTAGAGTCAGGCAGGCCAGATCATAGCAACACGTTCACATGACCAATGATCTGTGCTCATTACGCTAACAACTCTGGGGACCACAACTCTTATAGAGTGAGGCAGGCCAGATGCTTGTGGCCAGAATGAGATCACAGCTATCAAGTAATAACGATACCGAACTCGTTTAGGCTTTACACTACCAACTGGGGACCAAATCTCATATAGAATAAGGCAGGCCAGAGGTTTGCAACCAGAACGAGATTACAGTTTCATACGCACCTTTTATCACCACAGCTACGTGTTATGTGGAACTCCCTTCACATCCCGATGGCGTACCATCATCACTTTCACCTTCATCGTGTATATCAACCCTCACATCAGGTTCTATGTGCACGTCATTATCTGACCTCCCAAGTTGATCAACGCCAATACCAACCGCCGACACGGGTTCTGACTCAACCATAGCGTCATCACACATCGCCTCCACCACTTCCGTCAATCCATCTCGCCCCCTAGGTATCTTACGTAAGCTCTCGTGAGGATATTTATAGGTTCTATGACATCCATTAATGTGTTGCAACTCATATCGATCATTATCTAACAATTTGATAATTTTAAATGGCCCTCTGTATTTAGGGTCCAACTTAACCTGGTTTCTCTCACAGCCTTTAAGAAAAACAAATTCCCCTTCATTAAATCTTTTGACTTTTGCTTTACCTCTATTGAAACGCGCGGTATCCGCTCTAGCAATGTCCTTAATACTTGTCGAGGCATCTGTCCTAGCTTGTTCTAAGTCTAGCCTAACATAGTCGGAGTCATCTGTGTTACTATGAATTACTTTAGAAATACCGAGAGGTTGAGATTTAATTCCAAACATTAGCTCTATTGGGGTATAACCAGTAACTCTACACTTTGAAGTATTTAACACGAGCTGTATTTCGCTTAATTCGTCACGCCATAATTTATCAGTGCTGTTTTCAACTATAGTCAACAATTTTTTGGTGGGCAATTTGCCCAAAAAAAAGTTTGCATGGTTCTTTCCACTTGACCGTTGGCTCTACTTGCACCAGTAGCAATCAAGTGGAGAGATATGTTATGTTCAGAGCAAAACCTTTTGAATTCACTGCTTATGAAGCAGCGGCCTTGATCAGCAATTATTCGCTTCGGTGTACCAAATAAATGTACGGCGTACTTTACGGTTTCAACAGCACTGATAGAGTCTAGACTTACCGTGTGGCGAAGTAAAACGTACTTTGTGAATCCATCAATAATAACGAAAACATATTCCTTTTGTTGACTTTTACCACTCAGTTTCCCACTTATGTCTATGTGAAGCGTATGCCATGGAATATTTGCTTTTGGAATAGAATGCATTTCAATTTGCTGAGCTCCAGATGGACCTTTACAAGCTTTACAAACCAGACATGCATCAATGAATTTTTTTACAATTTTGTTCATATTAGGAAACCAGTACGATTCATAAAGCTTATCAATAGTTTTTTGGAATCCTAAATGTTTCAATTCGAGATGTACATGGTTCACTAGTGACCATACAAGTGAACGTGGCACAATGGGCAACCAAAGATTTCTTTTGTCGCGCTGTACATTGCGGTACAAGACACCTTTCCTTATATCATATGACTGTGCGATATCATCTGCCAGTTCATGATTACGCCACTTCGTCATAGTATTCTGTATTTCGGAGTCGCGTTGTTGCTCTACCGCTAACCAACCTTGCTGTAAGTCAACAACTTGAACATTTTTGCTACGTGAAACTGGTGCATCAATGGGATTACGAGACAAGAAATCTGCGTGTGACATAGAACGGCCTTCTCGGTAGATAATGTTAAAATCATAGGATTGAAGAATTGCCCACCATCTATGGACACGTGGTGTAAGATCACGTTTTGTACTTGAAGCTTTCAGAGCATTACAATCGGTGTGAACTGTAAAGTGTCTTCCGTAGAGGTAATGTCGGAAGTGTTCGACAGCACGAACAACAGCTAGAGTTTCTAACTCATATGAGTGATAACGGGACTCTGCGTCGTTGGTGCGACGACTAAAGTAAGCAATTACATGAGGTGTCTTGTCACGTCGTTGTATCAAAATGGCACCGTAACCTACGGCACTAGCATCAGTGTGCAACTCTATATCTAATTCAGGGTCAAAAATAGCTAATACAGGCTCTGATGTAAGAATCTTTACTATTGACTTATGTATTTCTTCATGTTGGGACGTCCATTTTATGGCCCCTTTGAGAGTAGTTAAAGGATATAAAGGTCCCATAATACGGGAAAAATTTGGAATAAATTGTCGGAAATATGATGCAAGACCTATAAATTGTCTAACTTGTGAAGCAGTTTGGGGTGGTTTTGCTTCATGTAGAGCCGCTACCTTTTGCGGATTAGGCCGTATTTCCCCAGCCCTAATGACATATCCAAGATATGTTATTTCACGTTTAAGAAAGCTACATTTTTTCATATTGAGGGAGAATCCAGAACTTGATAAATCATCGAGAACCTTTTCTAATCGCTCTAGACCCTCGGCCACAGTCTGGGATGGGCATAAAACATCATCACAATAAATAAGAACATATTCTCGTGCTTTAAGGGCTCTATTGATGCATCTTTGAAAAACAGAAGGAGCGTTTTTAAGTCCGAAAGGCATGGCAACATATTCGTACTGTCCGTCAGGAGTTACGAACGCTGTTATCTCTGTAGAATCTGGATGTAAAGCAATGCAGTGAAAACCAGAGGCCATATCTAACGAAGTGAAATAGTTTGCGCCATGTAACCTATCGATTTGGTCACCTATTCTTGGTAGTGGATAATTATCAGATCGCGTGTTGGAATTTAGTTCTCTATAGTCAACTACCATACGGTCGCTACCATCCTTTTTCTTTACAAGTAGAATGGGACTGGAAAATGGGGAGTCACTTTCCTGAATCACACCAGCTTTCAGTAGTTCACAAACTTTATCTTTGACGATTTGCCTTTCCGACGCCGACAATCGATAGGGACGACGATGTACTGTTTTATTAGGATCGATCAAATCAATTTTCATAACACCCGTTTTAACTCTCTTAGTGGGTATCCCCTCAACAAAGCAGTCCACGTACCGAGACAGCAGCTCTACCAAATCCGCTCGTTCATGTCCTATCAAATCTGTATCAATTTTATTTCGAAGGAAGAAATGGTTTTCTGGCATAACTGTGTGATTTTGGATTTAAAAACACTGAGACCTGCTTCGTTAATCTCGACACTTATACCTGCAGAAATGATATCACGACCTAACAGAAAAGGCTCCTTCAAGAAATGATCAGCAATAACATGAAATAATACCTCAAAAGTCAAATCCTGTACATTAACTACAGCAGACACTTGCGAGTTACAATATACAGCAGAATTACCGATTCCTTGTAAAGTAACATAATTATGATACCGTTTCCCACATATTTCTTTAGCTAAACTTTCTTTTACAAGAGAACAATCGGATCCAGAGTCAAAAATAAATTTAAAAACTTTACCCGAGGTGTGCAATTCATCAGTAGTGATGTGGCGGTCACATATATTCACCACTCTTCTCTCCCTTGAACTACGCTCAGGGCAGGCGTTAGCGAGATGACCTGGTTTGCTGCAGGCGAAGCAGGTTGGCATCGAGGCAGTGGAAGAGGTAGCAGTCGATGAAACAGGTTGCTTGTTGTCTGGTCGGGTCATGGCTGTTCTTGGGTTTCTCTGAAATCGATATGAAATATCCCCTCGATTGCGAGGGCAAGTGTCAATTTTATGACCTCTTTGCCCACAGCGGTGACATGTTATGTTAAGCATTGAGGGAGTAGCGACATCATTGAATCTAGGGCGCTTTGCTTCCAAGTACGTTTCTTCATCGTGACGTCGCTTCAAATTGACTCCGCGTAAAATTCTGTGTAACTGAGATTTTGTGGTAATAGTATGCGAGTTAAGTTCTCGTCTCAGAACATTATCACAATTACTTAGAATTGATGCAGCAAAACCAACAACTACATCTTCAGGCATTTCAATTTTAGGTATTTTTTCGATTAGTTGCCATAGCCTGGTCGCAGCCTCTGAAGCATTTTCTTTAGGATTTAATTGAAATCGTATGATGCGGTCGAAATAATCTTGTATTAAAAGCGGCTTTGAAAATTTTGCAAGCAATAAATCTTTTACGTTTGGCCATGACAAATCCTGAGGCCTAAGTTTTGATAGGCACGTTGAAGCACGGCCTCGCAGAGCTTGAGATAATAAAATAAGTAAATCGGTACCTTGTAAGTTTCTTTGTCTTACTATCATCTCGTTCACGGTGCACCATCCTTCGATATCGGCATCCGGATCATCGGGGTCAAATCTTATCAGCATTGGCGTCGCGTTACCAACTTGCTGTGGTGGCGCTGGCGGTGCAGTCTCAGAACCCTTTATAGCCGCGATGCCTTGGAGTAAACGCAAGAGAATATTTTCCATATTCGAGCCATCGTTTGACGACTGATTCGTGGTTGTTTCATCATCAACAGGAGGGATGATGTTCTGCTCATTCACTTCATTAGAACTCATAGTCGCAGACTTAGCAGTCACATTCACATTTTGCATAATCACATTTTCACTTGTTTCGTTTGTAGCGGAAACTTGAGTATTTTCAATATCAGCCATTTTACGGCGTATCTGTCCTTTTGTTATTAACTTCTCCAAATCCCACTTCTGATGTCGCAAGGAAGCCGATTATAAATAAACCAAAATGGAACTGTCTATTCAGTGGGCGAGCTACTAGGAGAAAAAGGAGCAGATACGTAGTAAAACTGAACACTTATTCTCAGTAACTAACGATTTAATTGTCAAAATTAAGTACAAGTAACGTTTATAATTAACAACACTATTTATCAGGAGACGTAGCGATTCGTTGATGTCAGCGCGAAGGCCGCCCTGGAAAAATATGGCCGCCTGCCTTCACCCACGCTTCGCTAGCACGTTTTCCCCCCGCGCTTGTCTCTGATTGGCTGTAGTTTTGACGGATATTGCTCAACAGTAGTCAAAAAGGCTTCTTTTGTTAGTAGTTGCGACGAGTGTTCTTTCCGGAAGTCA
>SJJU01041788.1:0-14334 GCA_012932125.1 Conopomorpha cramerella | reverse complement strand
TTGGATATTAAAACTAAACTACTTGTGGTACATACTTCAAATTTACAACAGCTTATAATCTTTGGTACCTTTATGTGATGTAATATACGTATAAGTTTATAGATCTTAATATCGCCAATCTAACACTACTACATATTTTTTTAACCATTTTGTAACCACGACGCATGCAACTGCGTTGAAACGTCGAGTAAAATAACAAAGGTAAGCTCGAGCTTGTCTTTGATTATATTCGCGCCTATATACCCGGTGAGCAATATTGAGTAACACTAAAATTGCACTACCGACATTTATAAATAGGACCATCGACATATATTGAAGGACAACCACGTGATGAAACCGTGCACCGTGGCCATTTGCTTAGCAAGTATATCTGCCTACACGGCTTATGAAAATATATAGTGTCATTTTCGAAGAACGCGAGGGATGCGACTGCATACATTTTTATATAGCGAGTATCACGCCGGACCCACCCCACCCCTGACCTACCACTGGTGGTATGGTGGGACTAAACCAAACCACTTGAGAGATGTTACCTTATAAGGCTTATAGTTTTCCACATTTCGTACGATATTTATATACTGAGATCTTGTAATATGAAAGGAATATAATTGCGTTCACAAATGTCTGAAAAGTATTTACTTCTGTACGCCTCACCCTGTATTATTGAATAGCTATTACGTCCAGTAACTAAACTAAAAGGATGAGTAAGCGCTGCTATCCCTTTCTCTCTCTGCTTATAGTGAAATATAGTTTGTGAAACGCACTTATGACTTACCGGTAGTAATCAACGAACATAATGGCAAGTCGTACACCATGGTACTTATTCTCGGCTCTTAGGGTACTAATACACCATTCTAGTTAGTGGCATGTTTTTGCAGCGATTCCCGTAATATTATTGTTCTTACTGAGACATGCCTACCATTATTTGCGTGCCATTGTTCTTATGGCTTATGAAGCGGCCAGCATGTCTGCCTCTATTCCGTAAGGTGGGTCGATTCCCACCATTGGTTCTTAGGTGATGAGCTTTTAAGTACTTGTTGGATGTATCTGGGTGTTTTATTTATATAAGGATGTGTTTAATAGACAAAAATATGTATAATGCATGTAAAAGGACCCCGAGCCGTAGAAACGTTGTTGGGCTCGATAATATAAACAATTTTACTATGGCGACAATGCGGGAATAGAAAAAATTTTCGTCGCCATACAAAACAGACAAAACATTTTCATTTCCCTACACTTTGTCATAGTAAAAGTTGTTCACATTGACGAACCCAAGAACCTTTCTAAGACCATTGCCTGGGGTCTTTTTACACGCAGTATAAAGATACGATCGTATTTCGTTATCTGAATTCCATAAAACAAGAGCTTTAGCTACTTAACATGAATGTTTTGTTTTAATTTTTTTTATCACTATGAACAAGCATTTGACCACCATCCTGCCCGATGTTAAGCAGCGATATGGTCTACGATGGACCCTTATTCATTTATTTATTACAAGAGTCGAAGCTTTGAGAATTTTGACGGTTTGGTGATAACTTACCGTAATATCCACAAAAGCATGCCACTATAGTTTGTGTCATCCACGAAGCAAATTCTGACAGGTCGATTGACATGTCTAGTCTAGACTGGAAGTTTCGATTTATTGTAGAATCGATTTATGAGTATGACGTGAGTACCATCAATTAAAGTCTTCGTAAATGTTTTATTAGCAACAGTCGTTGCATACAATGTTTCGACACTACGAAAGGATTTTGTTAACCGTGTATTGACTGCGGCAGAGCGTATTATATTTCTTTCTACATATTTTAACTGCATCGAAAGCATCTTCAATTCATGAACAAAAAAATCACAGCACTAATCATTGATGGAAAAGAACAAAGACCAAATAGAATGTTCAACGCTGGAGTACATTGTCACCGCCATACATTTCATTGTCAGTTACTTCCGTTCTAAAAAATTTTCATGGACTTTATGTCAGTATTTGCTTCCCGACTTATTAGTAGCATATCTACCTACGTACTTTTAATGTACGTACCTGAATGCATAATCTGTCATTAAATATATAGATGTCCCTTTCTGATAGGCAAAGTAAGAAAGAAAAGATGATAGTTTTAATTACTGTGCTCCGTAGCGATTCGCAGTATAACCGTTTCTATCCCAGCTATCCTTCATCCCAGAAGTTTTTTTTATTAAAGTCCCAGATGAGTCTAAAATGAAAATGGTTTTGTCTATTTTTTCCATTCGCTATTTAGCATAATGTAAGAATAGGATGCAAAAATATATAATATACGTATTAACAGAACCGAAGTATGGGCTCGTAAGTTGTATTCCTTCCAGTTTGATTTAGGATGGATTTCTTATAAGACTTTTCAACTTACTTGATAATACCCAGTGTGGCCAACCAAGTCACTAATATTGAAGAGAAACCTTATTTATTATTGTACTGTTGCGAAACTTTTTATGTAGAATATTTTTCTTACTATTGTATTCTTTCTTTTATTCTTGATAAATAATATTAAATGGTTTTACCGCTGGAATCATCCGGATGATGGCGAACAGAATACGATATGTGTCACCCACCGCACTGTTCCAATATTTCCCGTCATGAAGGCGTAAGAGGCGACCGAGGGAAGTCTCCAGAGGCCGGGCAGTAGCGCTCTCTGTGAGTCTAGCATGGCGATTATTGGCATTTCCGCCCCAAAATGATCATGGAAATCATTGTGGAAGGCCCTCGTCCAGCAGTTGACGTCATGTGGCTGTACTATTGGGAATATTTTTAGTTTTTTACGCCCTCTAGAGAGGTAGGAGGAGAGTAGGAGGTCTCCAGAGAGGTAGGCAGACACATTAGACCTTTTATATTCCAGACACAGCTCTCATGTTTCATCCACGTTCGACAATCCTTAATGAATGAAAGCTTTATTGAGTAAGTACTAATATTCTACTTTCATAGTGCGAACCGCCAGGATGTGGAATAACTTGCCGGAGTCTGTGTTTCCTGCGCAGTACAGTCTGAAGGTCTTCAAGTCGGCGGTGAATAGGTACCTAATGAACAAGTGTGCTCCATCGTAGACCACATCGCTGCTTAACATCAGGCAGGATGGTGGTCAAACGCTTGTTCGTAGTGTTAAAAAAAATTAAGATATTATGTAAACGGACACTAACAAGATAATGGTCAGAAGGCGACCTCATCGCTAAAAATCATTTCTTCCAGGGGGCAAAGTCTGTCTGTTCCGATGACGCACGATGACAAACGATCAGTATTGCTGAATTTGTTACTTTCATTTCACTGTCGTCCGTAGTAAAACAGCAATACACATCGTTTACCACTACGATGCCTGAGCGATGCAAGTACCAGAACATAGTAGACTTAGTCCCCAGATATTTCGCTGACAATATACACACATCAAACGTGTCTAGGGATCAAGAATATTTTTAGCTCTAAAAAAAATCTAATTTATTTAAATCAAATCTAATCTTCTGGATTGGTCTCCTACCTAGTTCCACATGCCTGTATCAATGACTTATCACCACATTTTGAATAAATTATGAATGAATTAGATTTTTATAAAATATATTCTTGATTTCAACCTCTAAAATGTACTTGATCCCTAGACACTTTTGATGTGTGTAGTCAAAATTTCAAGTTTCGAAATTTCCTATTACAATATCTTTGTATCGCATAAACCTACCATTATTAAACTTGGTCGTCCAAATAGCGCTGGCCCGTGTAATACTAAATACATTCATAGAGCGACGGGCGTCATAAAGTGCATTGGCAATGACTGCGATGTGAACTACTTCCGAAAGCAACTAAGATTGCATGCAGCTTACCTGAGACGAATACGCGCGAACCACGACGAATATGAAGCACTGTATTATGTACAGTCGGCCAAGAATCTGCTCTACCACCTTAAGGTTGAAACTCATATGAATGTCATTAGACATGAAGGTTCATTGTTCACTTGTCACAATATACCAACTCTACCTCATTGATGTTTTAGTGACACAGGAAATGTCATCAAAACTGATAGACCATTTTCTTGGCTGACCGTACATACATAGAAAAGTGTATTTCGAAGGAATATTGTTTATGTTGGTGAATAGAACTCTTCGTCTTATAATTCGTGACGAATTGTGGTAAAAACGGCGATGGGCTCACCCCCTGTCACGTTGGGTTAAATACGCTTGGTGAACCGTGGGTACTTGCTTTAGCAAGTGCCTCTGCCTACCCCTCTTTGGGATTAAAGGCGTGAAGTGTATTTAATATTATTAATTGATGTTTATCGTCCATAGAGTATCGAACTTAAACATGATTAGGATTTATCGTATCGTATTGTTAGATATTCTGATCGCATCAGTCTTCTAAGCTATGGTAATTTTATTATAATTATTTTGTTGTCTTTTAAAATAAGTAAACTTTTTCTAAGGTTGCAGGCAAGTATAATCTATTATATAAAAATCAAAGCCACTTTTCGTTGTCACGGCATAACTCCGGAACGGGTGGACCGATTTTGATAATTCTTTCTTTGTTGTGCTTATTAATGACAGCAGATGGTTCTCATGAAAGTAAAATGACATCCACTGCTGGGCACAGTCCACCCAAGATATTCGACACGACAGGACAACGTCTGTCGAGTCCACTAGTTACAAATAATAAAAAAAAAACATTTCTTTCTGAAACGTTCGAAACATTCGTCTCAGCCAGCCGTCCAATGAAACTTTCATATAAGCTGGCCGCAACTGCAGCGTCTCATATTTACGACATTGCGACCAAAGAGTTATAGCCCCGGCCGGTAGCTATTACAACTGCATACAATACCCGACGCGTGGTCGACGGCAAAAAGGTGGGCCGCGGTGCGACCGGCGACGGGTTAAAACGTTGGCGCATCAACTTTTTAACCCTCGCAGTGTCAATGATACTTGACAGGTTGAGGTTTTGTGAAGGTCAAACGAAGGTTCGCGTTTTCAACTGATATTATTGATGGGAATGTTTCTTTGGTTGTGTGAATATGTTGTACTTTCAGGCAAACAGTGACGGGTTTTGACCGAATTTTGAAATTGTATTGTGTTCTAATACAGCACGGACTAGTGTTCATGGCATCTATATGTCTCCAGGATGACGGTTTCGAATCCCGCTGCCGTAATAATGTTAGTCATGAGCTGAGGCATTTTTTGTGTGCCTCTGGATCTTTTATTTATCTAAGAATAATTTATGTACGTATATCAGTCTGGGGTATCCTAGTCTAGGGTCAGGTGACTGTGTGTAAAAATGACCCGGGATATTTATTACTAGTGGACGCTCCGCGATTTCATTCGCGTAGTTTCAGTATTTCGTACCAACTGTGGAATGGCTTGCCGGAGTCTGTGTTTCCTGCGCAGTACAGTCTGCAGGTCTTCAAGTCGCGGGTGAACAGATACCTAATGAACAAGTGTGCTCCATTGTAGACCACATCGCTGCTTAACATCAGGCAGGATGGTGGTCAAACGCTTGTTCATTGTGATAGAAAAAAAAAACTAAGCCTATATTATTCATTACACATATATACTATCCTTTCTCAGGCCTTAAACTATCTGTATACCAAATTTAATTTAAATCGGTTTAGTAGTTTTGGCGTGAAAGGGAGACAAATAAACTTACTTTCACATTTATAATATTAGTATACATTCCACGGTCCGCAAATGTTGTAGATCCTACCGATTATTATAAAGTATGTTATGTGACTATATGTTTTTGCCTACTCCAGGGAAAACTAGTTTTAAGGAAACTCGGTGGTAAGATAGATTATAGCCTAAATTAGAACATAGGCTATATTTTGTCCCGAAAAACCCAGGGGAACGGAATGAATGGGTTTAATCGCCGGGCACAGCTAGTTGTTTGACTATTAGCAAAAAAAAATAAGGTCAGCAAACGTTTGTAGCGGTACAAAGCTTCCGGGTCTGTTAGGTTTACTAAAAACACTTTAGTCTTTCAGGGGAGTGTCCGGGGAGTTTTAAAATAGTAGTTTTTAACAGTGCGGTCAAATCCCTACTGGAGAGGAGATTGCACAACGCAAATGGCGGTGGATTGGTCACATGATGAGTAGAGGGGAATCCAACAGAACCAGTATCGCGTTCGAATGGCAGCCTGTGGGTGATCAACGCAGGCCTGGACGGTCCGTGCACACGTGGCGGCATACCGTCGAGGGCGAGCTGAGAGAGCGAGGGCTGCACTGCTCTGATGCCAGAGCAGTCGCTGAGGACAGGACGGCTAGGCTAGTAAAGTCTAGTAAAGTAATTTTGTACCACTGGGGTACCATAGAACTTAAGTATGTTTTTAAGAGGGCAAACCTGTAAACATTGGCTAGGAGTTAAGATATTTACATACATACATACACTTCACGCCTGTCTCCCAGAGGGGTAGGCAGAGACTACAGATCTCCATTTGTCACGGTTCTGACATACCCCTTTCGCTTCATCTACATTCTTACAGTGAGATATTTAATGTGCATAAATGTAGACAATGAATGCAAGTCGATTGACGACGATGAATTAGAGATGATTTTGAGAAATAATAGATTAGTTTAATACTTCAGATGTGAGCGTATTTATGCCTTTAACAATAAGGGCTATTAATTTGATATTGACTCAAGATTTCACTATTTTCATATTCGCATAGAGCAAGGTAAAAAATATACCTTAAACTAGCTGAACCAGCAAACGTTGTTTTGCCAATATACATTATTAACAGTGTTTCTCTGCTATTATATACATTAAAACCTTCCTCAAGAATGGCATGACTTTTTACTAAAGAAAACCGCATCAAAATCCGTTGCGTAGTTTTAAAAATCTAAGCTTACATATGTACAGACAGAGGAAGGCGACTTTGTTTTGTACTATGTATTGATTTCTTCCAAATGGTAGTAATTCTCTTAGTAACAGTGCACAATACATGACTCAAAGTGAGTTCACATATAATATATTCATAACATGAAATACATCGAACAACAAAAAAAAAACACAGGGATACGTAATGAGACATTAAGTTGTGGATTTTGAAATTTATCATCCATTATGAACACGATTGAGTTTTACGATCCTTTCATAAAGAAGTGGCAAATAAAGTCAAAACGGCAAGCCTCGGTGTAAAAACATCACAATATGATAACGGTTTTCATATTAAGCTTGAAAGCTTGTCGGCCACGAGGATAGGGTGTAAAAAAGTAGGAATATTTTTTGTATATCGCACATTTAGAACAAAAGTGACACAAAACAAAATGTGACATTTTATTAACAAAACATACAAAACTTAAATTACAAAATCGGCTTGTTTCGTATTGGGTCCTTTTTGTTCTAACTATGCGATATATATATTCTATATTTATATATATTTTTATTATACTTTGACCATAAAAGCTGAGGTATACGCCATATGTTACGAGTATAGTCGTACCGAGTTGTTCGAATCTCATACCTACATATCGCTATCTCTATCATCGCGCATAGCTGAGAGCGGGCGAGCTAGATACTTGGAGCTAACTTTAATGATACACGCCTTTACATGACGACTAGAATTTTACTTCTCTTGACAGTCACTTGCTTATCACTATGGCTTGTTAATATTCAATTTGTATGAATGTAGATGAAGCGAAAGGGGTATGTCAGGACCGTGACACATGAAGATCTGTAGTCTCTGCCTACGCCTCTGGGAGACAGGCGTGAAGTGTATGTATGTATGTATTCCATCAGGGAATCCGAAAACCCTGTAAAATCTGGTGAAATAGCGCTAAACCAAAGTAACAATAATTGTAGATTTCCGTGACAATACGTACCTAGTTTCAGGCGCAAGAGTGGATTTTTTACGGATTTTCCCGTAAAGTAAGTTTCCTTAATTTCTTCCTTCAACGAAAATTGTGTAATACAGTAAACGTCCAGCTTTATATTCTGTTGCCGCGTTAAACTCAAAACAGTCGGTATTCTGTTAGAGAAAAACGATAAAAAGTTGTTGTATATTGACAAAGTCACTTTAATGAGGATCTCACACAAAATCGAATGAGATTTTTGTTTGGGAGTCTTTTTTTTTTTTTGGATACCCGCACCCAATTGTGGTTTCGCATTCCAGTCGAAAAAGGTTAAAGGTTTTAAATTGTTTATGTTACGACTACTTTCTTTCGATGGCTCTTTGTGCTTTGTAATAATTGGAGATAGTGAATCAATGAATGTATATAATATACATTGTATAGTAATTACTTTCCTAGCATACACGGGGCATAGGGCCTTGCAGTTATCTCTGTCCAGCGCTGCCGTCTACGTCACACTCCAGTCAATGCTCACTGCCTTAAGCTCGGAGTCCACCGACACCTGTACGTTGCTCTTCCTCGTCTCCGCTTCCCGCTAGGGCACCAGTCGAAAGTCACAACCGCCGGATCGTTCTCACCTCTTTTAGTATTTGCTCCATAGCAGAATATTTTGTGTGTTCTGTTCGTGTTTGGTCAGAATATTCGCAGAATTGCTTTGAGTGACTAATTTACGAAGACTTGTAATTTTCTCGTAATGGCTTCGTATAGAATTACAAAATTAAAAGTGAAGTCTACAATGGTTTGCTCAACAAATCCTATTACAGTGTGTCAGAATACTTGACATGTCCTCTGACATAATGTAATCTGTCAACTGTAGGAATAGGAAATAAGATCTCTAATTGTAAGTTTTATATTTTAAAGGCAAAGCTGTCATCATGGCAAAGCATGCTGAAACAAATGTACTCGTATAATGTTTTTTATATCACCTGTACCTTCCTTAACAAATAATTAATATACTTTGACTTTGACTTTGATTTGCGAAAGACGACCTTATATCTTAACGCGAGCTACCAGTTAACCTAATGGAGGGTCAAAGGGTTTATTTTTAAGGATACAATGAATCTATTTTAATTTTGTGCCCATTTTGTAATGTGATCTATTTCTCAATTTAATGAAATGAGTTCATTAGCACAGCAGAACGTAGGAAGGTTTTTGCCTTTGTTTAATTAGTATTTCTTATTTTCATACCGTCGTTTTATTGTGTTTCAAGCTACTTACCTGTCTGCCATTAATTACTTTTCCTCTTATTTTACCCAATTAATGAGTTTTCGCTATTTGTGCTCGCTCGCTGGCGCGGGACGAGGGAGTTTTATTGCTCCCTTTGCTTCTGCGGTTATTGCTTATTATATTCCTATCGGCTTTGTTATAATGACGAAATATTCATTAAAAGAAATGTGATACTTTCATTCTCACTTTACCTACGAAACTTTTTCTTTTTTGTCCATGTTATTGTCAAATGTTTTACTAAAAATCCTCACATATTCGACAATCTTGGAGCATTTCCCACGTATAAATACGATGCTGTTGATTGTCAGAGCTTTAGACTCACAACAACCATAATAAATTTTAAATTACCGGAATAGCTCTAAAAGTATGCTATTTCTTAATGGTGAACCATTGCAAAGAAGAACAAACCTACACCAAGGTTGGGTTAAGTTCAGCTACACCTACAAGCGAGGAGGATGACGGTCAATCATTTCGGGCCAATGAAGTCCACTGCTGGTCATAAGCCTCCCCAAAAGCATACAACGATTGGTCTTCAAAAACTTTTTTGTATCTGAGCCGAGCAGTTTTGGAATGCTCGTAATACATAAGTCTCACACTACTAGACTTTCACTTAGTCTTCGGACTACATCTTTCGTCACATTTGTACGCAAGGAGAATGAAAGAGACCACCGTATGGCATTTCATGTTACGCGGGAATCTTACGACCCTATGTTGACGGCAGTAAGTTGCAGGATTGAACGGGCGTGTGATAAAGAATTTTGTTGTTTTTTTTATGGAGTTTTTCGCACATGTTTTTTTCTGAGAAGGGAAACAACAGCTTTTGTGTGTAGAAAGGAACGGGATTTACCTTCTATGTGACTTTTTGAAACATTCCTTACTACAGTAATGAACTTACCAATCAGTCACATAAAGTCCACTGCTGGACGAGGGTTTCCCCCCAATGATTTCCATGACCATTAGGGAGGAAATTCCAAAAAATGTCACGCTTGGTAGGCGGGTTGGCGATCGCAGTGGTGTTGTGTTTTAACTCACAGAGAGCGCTGCTGCCCATTTTCTGGAGAGATCCCTCGGTTGCCTCTTACGATTCCCACTACGGGAAAATTTGGGCGGGGGTGGTGACATGTATTCTACTCGCCGTTTCCACACAGCTATACAGTAGTTCTATCTTCAAAAACCCTAAAATTTTACACATACACAACAGATGGCGCTCGTTACGACGGCTTTTTCCAAAACAGCAGACACACCAGACTAATAAAAACGTATGCGTTAAGATTCTCAAGTCTGTGCGGAAAAAAAAAACAAAAGAATCCTTTTAAAAAAGAAAAATCTCGCGAAATAACCACGCGGTGGGTGCCATTCGTCTTTCTTTTCAAAAGGTGATGATGACACACAAAGGACTGGCTATAAATATGTTATATTCCCTTCGTACATTGTTTGCGAAACCATAAAATACAATATTCAAATTTAACTTACAACTTCGAGACTGGTTTCCAGTCACTCGTTTTCTGATTGTATCGCGGACGTAAAAATTGCCAGTTTGTGTTTATGAGGGGCTAATATTGTGTGAGCCTACCTATATACCACACGGGAACATTTCAGTTATTATTTACAGATGGTTTTGACACAGAAATATCACCTTAGTGGCATTTCGCACGTCAATTTGTAAAGGGTTACAAATGATATAAACATGTTAGTAAATTTGTGAGCATGAATATTCATTGAGGATCTACAACTTACAATAGTAGGAACCTACGCCTAGGTGTCTTTTTCAGAACATTTTTATTTCAAAATTTTCTCCACAGCTTTCACATTAAAAACGTTTTTCTATATCTGTGTAAAATTATTAACGTAGTTCACAGAATACAGACATATACCAGTTTATATTATGGATGTTTATAGCTAAATTGTTAATATTGATTTTTTGCACCAATATGTTTTTATTTTGTTTAGTACTATCACAGATAACATAATGTACTATTTAATAATACTTATCACCAGCCCATACTTGTCCACTGCTGGAAATAGGCCTCTCCAATCTGCTTTCGGCTTCTTCTTGATAATAATTACCCGCCTATGTTCTCCCATGTTGTGAGGTTGACTGGCATATACATCTTTAGTATTGAGTCCACCCATTAAACTTTTAGTACAATGAAGAAATAAATAAAAATAAATTATTATTATTAATAAGTTTCAATAGTAGAGTTCATATAGTTTCCAAAAATGTAAGTTAAACGTAGGTACGAACGGAAAATAAATACACTTCACGCCTTTTAATGCCAAAACGGGGTAGGCAGAAGCACTTGCTAAGTAAATACCCACAATTCACCAAGCGTAGTTAACCCGACGTGACAGTGGATGAGTCCATCGCTGTTATAGGGTACATACTTGACGAATCAAAATTATTAAAAAAAAGGCGGACTGAAATTTTATTAAAAGTGTATACCACTGTTTCCTTCACTGGTTGGATTCGCAGCCAACCAATGAACGACGCCACCGTCGTACTCCAGTCAGCTCGTCACGACCCTCTTGTAACTGTGTTGAAAAGTCGAGCAAACAACAAAGGTAAACTTAATGTTTATCTTTGATTAATTTCGCGCCGTAAACATTATTAATCGTTTATCCTAAGAGGATGAAGATCCTGGAGAGGCCTATGGGCTGATAATGATGATAAGGATTCCGTTTTTTTGCCATTTGGGTACGGAACCCTGAAAAGGTAAGTGGACAATGCCTACAATACATGCATACCGGCGTAATAAGCACCTACGTCGTACTTCTTCACCCACATAATAGCACTTTTACTGAGGGTAATAACTTCGCTACTGCACACAATATTAATATTTCATTATAGCTTATAGGCCATTAAAATTGTACCTGAGTACTTACAACATTTTTATGATGTTCCGAGATATTTAGTATCCAGATTATGTGAGAATATCGTTATTCTATGTAATTAAATGCGGCTTCGAATAGGAGACGTAACACGGTCGTACAAGATTCTTTTTAATTTCAAAGTTTGTTCGCCGATAACTCCGCCCTTTATGAACCGATTTTGATGGTCGTTTTTTTTTAAAAGATACATTTCAATGATTGACTCTTGATAGTAAATAAAGGATTTGATGCTGATAGATCAGATAAATCGAGGGTAACTTTAAAAACTCTTACAGGTGACTAGGGGTGGTTAAAGTCTTTTAGGTCAAAGTCATCGACATAGCTCAACGGTTTAGCTTGTGGCAAACGAGTTCTCGAGTGGAGACCGCGTCTCGGCGAACGGACTGTACTCCCTCAGGCAAGGTGAACTAATGATATACGCAAGATGGCTGGCAGAAGCTGGATGCGAGAAGCAAATCATCAAAACAATCCAGCAGTGGACGAGTATGGGCTGATGAAGATGATGATCGTCATAGAACAAGTTGTTCATATTGACGAGTCCAACAATGAAGACCAGTACGTACATAAATACAGTCTCTACCTCTATCTTGTCCATTAGCACTTGGTGTTACGTCATTAAAACCTTACACTGGAATTTCGTAGCAAGATATTACTCCTGTAATTTGTATTATATTATCGCATTTGAGTTCCTTCTGTAAATAGTTTGAAACAAAGTAGCTGTTATAAAATTCCCGGCAGCTTATTCGCAAATTCCTTGAAATGAGATCCTACTGAAGTTTGTGAGAATTGATGTGAATTGTAAATCTATGAGCTGTTTTGTGAAACCACTAGTGAACACCCCGCGATTTTATCCGCGTACAAATCGATTAATAATAGCTGCCCCTAGCAAAGCGCTCCAAGAAAGATATGACAAGACAAACCAGGCACTGCGATTGGTTGAAAGAAGCCGAGCCGCACGATGTGTTACCCATATCAGCCAGTCATAACGCTTATTATTTAGTGTCGACGTGTATATTTTGACGCACGTTCTAGGACAAATAGTACGTTCACAGTAGGTACTCACACTATAGCAATTTGGGTAATAATAATTCCTAATATCTATTACCTAATACTATAATTTTCCTAAACTATGTCAAAGTAATTAAAGTTAAACCAGCTAGATATCTTACAATAGTTATACTTATATACCTATTGTTTTCTGGAGTTCGAAGACTAATATGCATTTTAAGCCATGATAACAAAGATTAAATTGCATTGGTCTGTGAACTGAGGTGACATAATGGCCATCAGATTCAAAACATCCTATGTACTAAAGAAGAAACTCTTAGTTGTTTTGACGTCTTTAAAGAAAATATCTACGAAATGGGTCATGAATCAAATGGTTCGACTGTACGTACAACCGCACTAAAGTATAGTTCAATGTTTCGTTGCCTAGCAATATTATTTTTATGTGATTTTATAACAGACTAGTGGACTCCCCGCGATTCCTTTCGCGTAGTTTCAGTCTTTCATATAAAATATAACACCCTCTATGTTGTGACGCGTCCCACAGAATCGGGATAAATAGTAGCCTATATCCTTTCTCAAGTTATAAACTATATATACCAAAGTTCGGTAGTTTTGGCGTGAAAACGAGACAGACAGACGGAGTTACTTTCGCATTTATAATTAATGAACATGATGGATTCTTAATCTTAATAATAGTATGGATGTAAGTTCGGGATAAAACGTAGACCGTGTATTATTCTGATGTATAAATAACCTATAATTACATACTGTAAAGTTAAATTAAAATCACACTTAGCCGTATGGTGACGGCGAATAGAATACATGTGTCATCACCCCAGCCCAACTTTTCCCGTCGTGAGGGTCGTAAGAGGCGACCGAGGAAATTCTCCAGAGGACGGCCAGCAGCGCCCTCTGTAAGCGAACCACAACATCGATGCGATCGCTAACCCGCCTGCCAAGCTTAGCCATTATTGCCATTTCCCCCCGAATTGCGGATATCATTGGGGGAGGCCCTCGTCCAGCAGTGGACGGTATGTGACTGATAATGCTGTGATATCAGCCAATCACATCGCGGATTTCTACGTCATTGTTGACGAACATTGGGTGCGCCAACAGTGACGTAGATATCCGGCCCTAGGGTTATTCTTTCGCCCTTTCCATTTCTTAAATTATTTTTGAGTTGTTGTAGAGAACTACTGCAAGGAGTTGGTATGTATAAAATTCACGTGAAAGAAAAATCTCCTAGTGATTCATGAGCTTTCGAAGAAAATTAGTCCTTATTTCACGACCACTTACAGTCTAAATTTGCAACATACCATAACTCTATATTGGCACTACTATAGTGCACATAAAGTCTAATTTCCTTCCGCACTAT
>SJJU01041778.1:0-16896 GCA_012932125.1 Conopomorpha cramerella | reverse complement strand
ATCCCAAAGAGGGGTAGGCAGAGGCACTTTGCTAAAGCAAGTACCCACGGTTCACCGAGCGTATTTAACCCAACGTGACCCATCGCCGTTATAGGGTTCACACACCTTGTGGTGTGCGGGTTTCATCACGATGTTGTCCTTCACTGTACGAGCGTTGCGTTGCGTACATAGGCTCTGAAAAAAAGTCCTATTGGTACACGTCCAGTAGCCGGACTCGAACCCGGGACCTCCCGGTTACAAGTCAAGTGTCCGACCAACTGACTGAGACGCTCTAAACTTAAAGAAGATATTTAAATAAAACATTAAACCCTACACACCATAGTATTAAAAATATTTAACGCCACATTATCACAATCAGTCTGTGCAGAAAGAAAGGAGAAAGCGTAAGCAAAAAAAAAAACAATTTCCTTAAAAGGGAAATGTCGCAAAATACCGTCGCACTCTAAAAAGCTTATTATTGGCTGAAACAGCAATAAGAAGGGAGTGGCGTTCGGCTGTTCCCCCGTCCCTTAAGAGTTGAAAGATCGACATTTAATAGGTAAAAGCCTATTCCACGAATGGGGAAAAAGTTTCCCAACGCCCGACGAAGTGGTGATGATTTAAGTCCAACTGGCTGCGTTGTGTGAACACGTTACTGCAGCAATTGAAAACCCCATTTTTCTTTTCAAGACATTTTTCGAAGCCCTCGAACTTACTGTTACTTTCTAGAAAACTGACAACGACCGGTATAACATGAACTTTCTTTCGCATTTAGTTACTCAGATGTGAAGTGCAAGGGTGTCTTTAAGTGTTAAGTTCTACATGCGCCATGTTTTACGTTTGGCTTTTTGGTTGGAACGAATAGATTAGTTATCGTTGAAGCAGATTAATGGGCGAAGTTTTTGGTAAAGGGAACTTGACGATTCGAATCACCATCTTGCGTTAAAATAGACGGTTTCAATTCCAATGTAATTTAATTAGATTACATGTTATTTACTAAGATTTCATAAATGTGCATTATTTATTTGTTGTTATAAGTTTTGTTCGTTTGATCTAGCGTAGGTATTTAATCATTATTAATACAAACATTTTAAATTATATTTTTATACTTGGACCTTTTATACAGGGTGTTACAAAAACCTGCAGTGGGAATTAATCACCCTTTGTTATAGTGTACATGGACTTTAATGAACATGATTAAAAGCCTCCAGCGTTTGAAAAAAACTAAACTAACAAAATAATTTTTATCGACCATTTTATCGATAGAAATTTCTCCCAACACTGTTAAATGTATGTCCGTAAACGGAACCGACTAACCTTCCTAATATTAGCGAAATTTTCTACGTTTACTTACTTGTTCGCTCTTCATCGGTCGTTACATGTGCAAGGCCCGTGTTTTTTGTAAATAAAGGTTCGGTTTCAAGATCGTAGTAGGTATAGTAGATAGCAGAACACAACCCATAACACCAACAATGAATTTCTGCTGAAACCACGAACTAATAAAGCGAGCATAGCTGCTCCTCCAAAACATACAAGTCTTCCATGAGTTTCTCCACATTACTACGCTCGTTTCATTATTATTTTCATTGAAATTTCTTATTTTTTGTAATTATTATTTACTTCCTACATGTTTGTTTATTTTTGATTTGTCAAAATTGACGCTGTCATCAAATTACCATAATCTTTGGTCCAAGGATCATTCTCATGAAAGTAGGTAAGTAATTAGTCGTTGAATCACGTTCGATCGTTGTTGATCTATTAAATCTCAATTTGTTAAAATATTTTACTGAATATTTAATGAGATTTGGTATGAGCTACAAAATATGTTTCAAGTTAAGTAAAAGTATAAATTTAAAATAGTAAAAGCTATTACGAAAAAGGGTCAAAAGTCCACCTTCAGCAGCAATGCATAGGCGTGTTCGTTAGAGCATAGAATCCCTACTCATATGATTAGGGAAACCAAGAATTGTAGCAGCTCGGCTTTGAAGAATTGTAGTACTCGTTCATGGATTTATACGGAAATTATCCAATTCTGTCTCTTCCATATTTGGGTCCGGATTGCTTTGTCGTCCTTCGGGCCTATTTCCTCTAAATGAACCGGTGAAGCCGCATAACCATTTTCCGGAAACAGTCGCTGGAAGGCAACCTACATTGTTCCGCCTCTGGTCTCCCATCAATAAATCTCTCACAATAAAGCTCAGGTGCTTGCTCAAGGTTTCCATCAGCTGCCCCCACACATAACATCATCTAGTAATATTCGTTATTGCTGTAGAAATCCATTTTCAATAAGTAAGTCCAGTTAAGAGAATGAAAATTTCAGTATTATTATTCTTCCACGAAAACGTCATATTGATGCTGTTCGACATACTGATCTCAGCCTACCTACCTACCTACATGCTACTCATTAATCTCTAGCCTATTCGCGACAAAGTGTGAAATGCCCATACTTTAGTTTATTTTTTTAACTTTATTTTTTTCAATGGCAATCTTGTGATTGTCTGTGAATCAATCTATGTTTAGTTTATGACGTCTGATTGACGGTTACATGTCACCCATCTACAACCAAAACATGTTGATATGATAAGTTTTATTGTGAATTTATTGAGATATTTGTGTGATGCTGCTATGTAGTTCATCGAATGTGAATCAATTACTCGTATAATACAATATTCATAAGTGGATGTCGCTGGTAATCGTCGTTCTTAGGTTAGTATTTCAAAAGTCAATTCCTTCATTATTTACTTAAGGGATGGGCGCGATTTTGTAGTGATATCGAAAACAGCAAGTGGTCATGAAATTCGATAAGTAGTTTAATTCCTTTATATGAAGATATTCTTAATTTCCTCTATGTTGTTCCATTAAAAAGAATAAAGGCTTTCTCTATAGGCCCTTCAATTCCCACTGCAGGTTTTTGTTACTCCCTGTAATATCGGATTGAATATTATATCCTGTAACGATAGAATTAAATATTTTGTTGAAGAAAAACAAAGATGCAATTAAAGAAAAAGTGGCCCTCTGCATTGCATAAAACACGTGCTGTGTGTTGTTTTTTTAAATTTTTATTTTAATTAAAATATGGTATAAAACTCCATTGCGTAGATAATTAGATTTGATCAGCTAAAAAATAATGTTGGGTTGGGTGTATAGCGGTGGTACTCATGTAACTTAACACATTGGCAGATATTAAGCGGCTGTAGCCATCATGATATTAAAAATCGATTGTGTCTATTTTACTGTCCTTCAATGTGTTAAACCTTAGAAAAATTACCCAACTAAAATCCAGTTCCTCAAATAAAAGCTGTAATTGTTTAAGACCATTGTTCCATATAAAACAAAACAATACACGACAAATGAATGAACAATGCTCGTAAAGGAAGAGCCCCCAAGTGTTTTCCGTCACACCTATGGCAATGTATCCTTTAAATCCTCATTCCCTTAGTGAGCTGTTAATGAAAGGTGCAGTGGCCATTGTTTCAAGTCTCATGAATCACGTTTTGATGAGATCTCTTTTGTGGTCGCTGAAATCAAACTGCAATTGTCAGTAAAAGCCCTAATGAGGCACATGTAGGGAAGACAATATGATGACTCGCTTCCGTTATTATCATTGCCTCTTTGTTTTTGTTCACTTTTTTAATTGAAAAAATCTTGATACACTTAAAAAAAAGACTCGTACTTTTTTTTAAGTGTATCAAGATTTTTTCTTTTGAAAGTTTTGTCACGTGATTTGGAATTTTTATTGCAGTCGGATTCATTTAAGAAACATAGACTAGAATCTTAAGACTCCGGTCTTATCTCAGTAGTAATGATTTGAAAAAAAAATGCTTACCAACTTTCACTTCTACGTACATTTTCGTTTGCAAAGTTTTGACAACCCTAATTTGTTAGCCCCGCACCTTTAGAACATGCATAATTTAGGTTGTATACTTGTTGACAGGTTTACCTGGACAGTTTAAATTTTGTTCTGACCTGGTCTGTCGTAGGGAGTTTTCTGTGATAAAGGTCAGTTTACACTAGCGTCGGTTGTATAGAGGTGATGGCTTAGAGGTTACTGTACCTTAGGGCGGCTCGCGTAGGGTTGTCAACGCCCTGTCCCTCAAGAGGTCTATCAATCCTCATTAAAGTGACACATGCGAGCCAACTGTCGACGCGCTAATTTTGAAGCATTACCTACCTACACTCTTCTTTGCTTGTTAACTTTTATAATGTTCTGTTTGTTTTTGGTTCTTTGAATTGGTCTCATTTTTTTCAAATACAAATACAAATAAAATTTGACGAAGCTTGTTGCCGATATAAATCTGTATTTATTATTTTAATATGGTTGTAAATAAATGGGATTTATTTTAATACAAATAATAAGTTATAAAGCAATAATTTTTATGCAGTGAGATTCAGAATATGATGAAATTATCGTGTTGATATTTTTGCGCCTACTTGTCAAAAAACATCATGATGGGTATTTTAAAGGATAGTATTTAAACGTGCATCAAAAAGTCTTACCTAACCTAACTAAAATAATAAACTGTACATCAAAATTACTAACTTGCACACCTAATTGCCATTCTGATGATAACTTTGGCTTTTTAGGTGTGCAAGTTAGTAATTTTGATGTACAGTTTATTATTTTCCTATTTTAAATGCTTATGACAGAAGCGTGACAATCGGGAGTCCGTTTAGCTACCCACTCTGATATAAATGGCACACTTACGTGCACAATCGTTAGCAGGATGAAGGACTTATATAATCTTAACACATTGGCGGACAGTAAAAAAAACACAATGGATTTTTTTATTGTTATGACGGCTGTTCACTGTCCGGGAATGAGTTAATTTCTAAAACATTGGTGATACGTAGGTGGTTAGGCTATTAATCGCGTATTCAGTACCTTAAAAAACCCTTATACATCAGATTAGGTGTAAGAAATGCAGCCAGGATCATTATTTTTACGCCTCAGGCAAGCCTAAGAATAAATCGAAATAAAATACTAGTAGGCAGTGTTTAATACTGAAGTAAAGACAAACTAAGAAATGATTAACTTGAAAAATATTTCACTAAATGAGCGACATTTGTTACTCACTTATCAACGATACAAATGCAACAGATGTCCGAACGGTAGCAATAATTTAGAATGAAGGGGGCAAAGTGTGACGATGTTATGTGAATTCCGGGAACGAGCTGCGCGGGGCGTATCGCGCTGTCTCGCTGGAGGAGACAGAGTACTTACCGATGTATCGGCGATTGGTTTAATTTAAAAAAATACAGCGAAATTTGGAATATGCGCGATACTCGACTTAATAAATGCTCGGTCGCGCCTTAGTTCTAGTCTACGCTTAAATTGGGGAGTTTGTGTAACCATTTAAAAATCAGTAACGGTCGGCCACAACTTGTTCAGATTTGTTCGCTATTTAAGTAATATTTTTTCCATGCTTAATTATTAATACTTTTTCAATTCCAACCATAGGCTCATATAGGGAGGGCTATCATTATTACGAGAGCTAATAATGTCTGTTCTTTAAAGAGAAAGGAACTTAGATAATTACGTACGTTTCTTTATGTGTCCCTATATGAGCCTATGGTTGGAATTGAAAAAGTATTTCTTTTTATCATAAAAAAAGATTTGTATCACTCATCACCCTTTTAAGCAATAGGTAGGCACTAGGCACTGACAGAATGATTCGAAAACCGCTTCATCCCTCATCTTGGACCGTAGACCAACCCGCCTCCGACGACGTCACCTGGCACTGGCAGCGCCTCAATAATTTATTGCGTTTCTTAAAACCCGTCGACTTCTGAGATAGTGTGTGCCAACCCGTCCACGATCTGTCATAAGTTCTCTAAGGCAATTATCAGAGTTCTATCTATACATGACGATCCGGAAATACCTTCTTCATACAAAAAGCTAATAACTTCAAACTAATAATATGCTGAATTAGTTTGTATGGGGAAGTAATTTTCTTTTCGTGCATTAGCACCTGTTGAAATAGTTTCAAAAGGGCTTAAAAACATATGTACCTATATTAGCTTTCGATTTATTTTAATGTTTGAATAGAATTAAAATTGTAAATGATGCATAATGAACTCATTTTTTATTTAGAAATACATGAAATATTCAGAACTAAACTCATTTAAAATTCAGAAATACATTAAATATTCATAAATAAACTTATTTAAAATTCACAAATACATTAAATATACAGAACTAAACTCGTTGAAAATTCAGAAATACGTTAAATATTCAGAAATAAACTCATTTAAAATTCAGGAATACTTTAAATATGCAGAACTAAACTCATTTAAAATTCAGAAATACATTACATATTCAATAAATAAACTCGTTTATTATTCAGAAATACATTAAATATGCAGAACTTAACTCATTTAAAATTCAGAAATACATTAAATATTCATAAATAACTCATTGAAAATTCAGAAATACATTAAATATTCAGAACTAAACTCATTTACTCAGACTATTCAGAAACACAGTCAATGGTTGGGTTATTTATTTATATTTTGATTAATTCGCCCTGGTAACAAATAAAAATGTCTGACATGCAATCTTTGTACTTATACAATGAATTTAACAAACACATCGCAGCAATGAACAAAAATTTCTCCAACTTCACGTTGGATTTCTAAAGCAATAAGCAAGTTAGCGGACGTTTCCACTAAATCCAAATAGTACCGTGAAAAATGAAGGAATGTGAACGCGAAGAAGGGTGCCTCGCGAGATTTATTTCATGACCCAATTCTGGGGCCGTATTCTCTACCTTAGATGGTTTAGTCTAAATGCAAAAAAACTGGTAAAATGCTGTTATTCACTGTCGCTGTCGCACACTATCCTTGTAATTACATAACGTAAATTATTTTACGAATATAGAGTGAAGAATCTTTCTTCATTTCGAGTCGAGTAATAAAAAAGGTGGTAAAAAGTATTTATTACTTCCCTTGTATAACTTAGTCTAAAGTCTCAGATTTTGCTATGGTATCGTCATAACTGACAAAGGATCGTTACACCAGTCCTCCCTAGCAAAGCGCTCCAAGAAAGACATACCAGGCGTTGCCATTGGTTGAAACAAGCTGAGTCGCACGATGTGTGACATAACAGCCAATCACAGCGCATATTTGCTCTATGTCGTGTCTTTCTTGACGCGCTTTGCTTTGGGGGGCTGGTGCTGTAAGACCAGATTATTGTACAGGTAGATTAGTACTGAAAAAAAATCACATATTTATACACAACTTCAATCAGATACGAACCCGCAACCTGCCGTTAGCAAGTGAAAAGATTCGCACACAAACCACAGCTGCTCAAGAACTTAACTTCTAAAAGAGAAAAAAAACCCCGACATTTCCTGACAAGTAGTCCGAAATCACAAGTCGGAGTAAACCCCTCCATGTAAAAAAGTTTTATCTAAGAGCTTTAAATGGCATTCCTGAAATTGCTTTAGGCGATAGTAGCACAACCTTAGGCCGGGGGACGAACTTTGTCCTAATGGACTTTGTTAAAATACGAGCCCCCGTTAGCAATGAGATGTTTAAGCGCTAGTCTGATAAATACTTACCTATCCTATTTGGAATGTTTCGGCGAAAAAAAAAGTTTTCTGTGAGTGACTACCAGATAATAAATTTATGATGAATTCCATTGAATATTCTCGCCTCGAATGTGGAATCTGGTTAGTTAAATAGCTGACTAATGTTAAATTATATTAACCTATTGATTATGATTATGATTAAACTTTTAACATGAAGTCAGTACGCGTTTCTTTTAACAAAAAAAGTTGCATATGATTCGACTCAAGTAGGTATTTTTATCGATATTGCTAGGACCCCTCACTATCAGGTTAAGACTGACAGATGTCAAATGTGTTATATTAGAGTGGCTCTACAATAGTTTAACCCATCAAGTCCAGCGTTTATTTTGTGAGAATAGTACGGCTCCGACGTTTCGCTTAAATACTTAGCAGGATGTCTACTACAGAATAGAACATTTGAAGTAATGGATAGCTTTTAGTCTGATTGTTAGGAATGATACTGTGATAGTAACAAGTAATATACTGAGCCTTGTAACGTTGAAACTACAAATTTTGTATGTGATACCTGTGTTTTATTGTACATTTGGTAGGTATATTTTTTTTATAATAATCTTACTTTACCGACTTTCAAATTACTCCATAATCAACAGAGGAATGGACATTATCTGTATAAACATAACGACAGCTATCATAATTTTCATCCACCTGCTGAGAATGAATAGGCCTCCACCATAAATCGCCACAATAAACATACATACATCGTACAGTGCGATATGTACTTGCGATGCAATGATATGACCTCTGACCACCGAGCTGATGGTTTATACATATACGTTTATCTCCTCGAAGCCAGCAGTCTGAGATCGTGAACCGCTTTGATGTGTGCCACTATCCGGAACTCCAGCGTCCACTGTCCTAGGGTAAGCTGTAGGTTGCAGGCACAACAGTTTTACCATGCTCGGTTGTATTTCCTTCTTCTTGCGCCGTGTTCTCAATGAACAAAAACTCAAAAGTGAGAGCGGGTATATGGTCCTTACCACTCCATGCACACAGGACCAATGAAGTCATCTTAGCTCTCTCAGGTAGTTTCTTCCTACTCTTGACAAAGCGGTAAGGGTACTTAAATTATATTCAGTGTTTTAAGGCGTTATCGCATCCAGCTGTAAGTACGGTGCATTGTAGAACCCTGAACATAATGTAAGTGGTACGCTTCTTACATTTACGCCGTGCCAAAAAAACATAGCTATATTTAAACAATAAAATGCCACAAAACCATTAATTTTACTACCAAAACGTAAACCCAAGAGTTGAACCTCATAATAATAATAATCTAGTGCCCTCATGTAAAAATAATTTTGTCAGTGAAAGTCGTTCAAGGGTTCAGTAGTCAGTAGGTGTTTACGTAATTGCATTTATTTTTACAATCTTAATATGAGCACAAGGTTTTAGGGTTTCATTATCAACCCAATAATATTTATAATAATATTTTTTTTAATGAAAATAACCAAGCATTTGACCACTAACTTGACTTGTATTTATTTGCGGTGTGTAGTCTATTAGTTACCTGTTCACCAGTTAAGTTAGGTAATATAACTAATTTTAACTCTAACTTGCACCTTACGTCCAATTAATGATGAAAAACTGACTAAATAGAACAAAATACTATTTAAATCTTTTTTAGTTTTTATTTTAGACAAATACGAATAAGAAATTTTAAAAATACGTTAAAAATACTTTTTAGACACATTATTATATGCTATTTGTAGTACGAAAGTAAGGTTAGTTTAGTCCTATTTCTCCGTCGCCCCAACTGTTGTAAGAACAAAAGAAAAGTACTTACTCACTTACATATACGGAACCAATCCTTTACAAATTCGACTGACACTTAGCCCGTTTTATTTTACTTATTGTTAACACGTCTCGGCACAGTGAGATGACTATCTCAGTAGCAACTTAATCGACCAGCGGCGATTATAGCGATAAAGATCGTTCCGCGGAAACACTTTAACAGTTTGACCGGTAATTATGGCTATGTCACAACCAGATATATTGGTATCTCGAAACGAAATTTTATTGAATAAACTTGTTGTGACAAATTGTGACAAAAATCTACATAATACACATTAATACATTTATGCCTAAATTATTTTTATACGTTTGCACGTGAGCAGTTATAAAATTATTTTTGTGCGTATTTCGTTATAAATAATGACGACTGCAATTAAGGTATTTTAATAGGGTGGAACAATACAAGCCAGCAGTTGGATTTTACGTTTAAAAAAAATCTTTTAGTCGAGTTAACATAGTCATCGATAATCATCATCGACACATTTTATTAACTGAAAAAGTGTCTCTGCCTACCCCGTTATTGTATTTTGTAAACATAACGAGACGAGGTTTATCTTTAGTCCTGGTCTAACCGCTCGTTCTATCTCAACAATGCTATAGTTAAGACCGGAAATTAACATAAACTACGTTTTGTGTTATGTTCGTACGAATGCTAATTTCTGGCCTTAACATAAATATAACATGTTCAAAAATGTTCAGAACACAAAGTTATCTTAGAGGTAGAACTTTGTATAGGTACTTAATAACATTTTGTAACTGTACGAATATAAAATCCCCACCGCTCACTCCTTTAGAAGTTGCTTTGACCAATACAAATAAAAACAAATTAATCCCTCCCATAATCACCGTAATGCAGTTCATACCCCAGTTAACAATTACTTTTATACGCGTTCATTACAAAACCGTGAAACGTAAAAGGGGCTCATTTACGAAAGACATTTTAGTTACAAAACCTTAAACAGAACCACCCCAATTTAATACCTTTTAAAAAGCAAAAGAATTTAAAAATGCGCCTTACAAAACATCAACATAACGACGAACCACACTAGTACCGTTTTTCAGGTAATTTAATCGACCTATTTAGATAACAAAGTCACTAAAAAAACAACAGGTAGGTACTTCAAGTAATTCATGGCACGGAATCGTTTCCGGAGTTAATTCTCGAGGGTAGCTCTGGAACTACCCTGATTGTGTGTTGGCGTGTGAAAATAATACATGTACCTGGTTTATTTGTAGAAAAAAAACCAAAGAAATAATACAGCAATACAGATTTAAGATTGTGAAAAATTGCATAAAAATACAGTTCACACCTTAACGGGGTTACACTTGTACCTAACGTCCTTTTGTGACCGTGCACCCACCGTTTTGACCCACCGTTGGGTCCACGATTACGTGGATGATGGCACCGGTAGGTTTGTCTCCGTGGTGGTCAGGTCTCCCAACGTGACAGGGGGGGATAAGAACTTCGCGGTTATACGGTTCACACTTATTGTATGCGGGTCTCACGATGAGGTCCTTCGCCGCACAAGCTTTGCGTAGCGTACATAAATGGCTAAAAAGAGAGCCATCGGTACACGCCTAGTAGGGGCCAGGTAAACATGGTCATAAACCGTTTTTCGAAACGATTCAGAAGATATCGACCCTTCACTAACGTTGTTGGGGATAAAATTTTCAATCATGAAAGTCTTTAAATATGTATGCAATAGTCTACAGTTTGAATAATCAAACCTGATAAGTGTGTCGATCAGTCAAGTCAATCAGCCCATGACTTTACCTATCGCTTCAACGCACCCTCACCTCTAACTGGCATCACTTAACACCGCTAATCGATTGACTAATGTTTTCTATTATTCCTGATCTATTTTTGTCGACAGCCCGTCGAATGTGACTGAGAGATAACACATTGTACGTACTAAGACAAATGACACAAGTAGTCACAATCTATTCGTAGTTATAGGATTAAATAGAACTAACGAAACTTTTATTGAGTTGAGTTAATTCGATTGAAATGACATTTAACCGATTTCAATAAAAAAAGAGGACGTTTTCTATTCGTCGGTATTTTTTTTATGTTGAAAACTTTCGACTGCGTGAACCGATTTAGATAATTCTTTTTTGCTGGTGATTCCTTTTTGTTCCCATTTATAAATTTGCTTCAATTATTTATGTCATGACACATTTTACTGGCTGAAGACGGTTCTTATTTCTTATTTTACCCACACAATAAATCTGACAGTTTATGTGTTCACTTTTTTGTTTCGTCGTAAGAAAATTGGTCAACTGACTTGACAACTACAATAAAAAAGGCGGCATCCGATTATCGAACGTACAAAATATCGGTCTTAATATGGATTCTTATAAACAAAATAAGTATTTTACAATATGAAATGTAGCTGGCTTTATTCGCCTTCACAAGTATTGTGTTGCAGTCATCAAAAGGAATGTTAGCAAAGAATCATAATATTTACAACAAGTAGCTGTTACTGTTTACGCCATAACTCTTTGATACATGAAAGTGGCAATGATTTGTTTATTTACAAGGAGTGCCTTTGACAAAATACACTCTCATGTCCTAAATACACTCGAGAGCGAAAATTCGGGGTCAACTAAATATCTCGCAAAGGAGTAGAGCTAACTAAGTAAACGAAACTGTAAAATAGCAAAAAAGAAAGTCATAAAGTATTGTTGTCTTGTATTCAATGTTACAACTTTTAGAATTTTGTAATTTGTTAAATTTCTATGTCTAAATAAAAAAAAACGTACATTAGGTTAATAACACTTTAGCACTGTGTAGCTAATAGGTAATGTTACCATATGAGAAAAAGGCAATAAACGGTATGTGAGCGTTGCCACTATTTAGTAGTAATACTATTAAACGAATTTTGATTAAAAGTCTGCTTTGAGATTAGGGGAAATTTCTAGGGAATTATGGTTGACTTACTCCCAAAAGCCTGACCGATGGAAAATGAGTAGAAACAGGATTACAAACTGCCATATTATCAGGCTTTTTTTCTAAAAACACTGAACAAACAAAATATGCATCGAAATAGAATAGACGTGTCGAAAACAAAGGCAAGAAGCTATAAAAGTCTGTATGAAACGTCCCCGGCATAGGAATAAACCGGATACATAGTGTTTACTGCGGTATTACCCGCGAATAAAAGCTAAGAATAAGTTTCATTTTTCATTTATAATTAAAAAAAATCAATTATTAAGTGTCTAATTATCTTCTTAGGCACCTGAATGTATTTGTTATGAGCATATTTCTCAATGCAGAGTGTAAAAGGTCCCCGAGCAATGGTCTTAGAGAAACCTTGTTGGGCTCGTCAATACGAACAATTTTTACTACGTCGACAAAGTGGGTAAATGAAAATAAAATTTCAATGTCCATACAAAGTGTCATCTCCCCAGGCAAAAATTTGTCTATTATGTATGGAGATGGAAAAAAAATTGCCATAGTAAAAGTTGTTCCTATTGACGAACCCAACAACGTTTGTAAGACCATTGCTCAGTGTCTTTTTACACGCAGTATACTTACTGCATCTTACATTAACTGTCATCCTACCGGTTTCACTACATAAACATCGATATGAAAATAGGTACTAATCTCTCTTAATCCGCACCAAAGTGAGTCTGGAAATCTAGGATCAAAACTGTACCACAACCTAATACAGTGTGCTTTGTCGACTCAGTAACTCAATTCTGTTGGCTCAATGCCATTAGAATTTCTGTCGCACATCATGTATTCCAGATTTTGTTGGATAAACATTATTATACCCGAACCAAAAGCGGCAATGGATTACAAACAGAACAGTGCAGGAATTCAACCGTCACGGCCGTTGGTCCTCACGACAGCTGATCCTATTATGATTTTCTCACAGTATACCGCGTATCATGGATACCGTTTGTAATATATTCGTTTATCTGAAAAATTATAAGTTGAGCTTTAGAACTTGACTGATTGAAGATCATGTAAGGTCTAGTGAAAATGGTTGTGTGAAGGTGAACTCGACCACAGCACATCTCAGCCGACGACGTCAACGTTGTTCCAAGTTTGGAAACATTGTTTGCGTCTGTAGAAAGTGGCTGGAGCTTTGAACCTGGCATTTTAAACAATGAAGTATCTGTTACGCCTTGCCTAAGTACAGTCATCGTGTCAACCTACTTAACTTTTGACATTCTATATTCAGACGAATATGTAATTCAATGAGATTTCGTTGTCATGTTGAAATTAACTCAAAGCTTGCTTAACAAATGCCTCTGCGCACTTCGTACTTCAATGATGATCTTTCAGTGGTAGCCTAATATTAAGGCTGCATTTACCTGGTATTTTTTTTTCCTATTTTTAACTGTATATTTATACCCAGTTGGTTATCCTTAGTAAAATGAAATTAACATTCAAAGAAAATAAATAATTGAGTGGGTGAGTAGCATAGACTTATTTATTTATTTATTTATTTATTAGGACCACAAACTGTTACACAACTTATCGACGTGAGTCGTACTAGTAAAATGCGAGATAATTTCAGTGATTTTATTAGGGAATGATAATAGTTAATAATTCTCAGACTTGGTTTTAATAAAATTCGTATTTGACGATCTTTGGTTGTAAACTTAGCACTAGTACACCTTTAATGATATAGGGATACATATTCTTTCGAAAATCGACGATTTTGCAAAAAAATGTAACAGTTGATTTCTGTGCTCTATTCACTCTCACCTTCTAATGGTTGCTCAATAATTGCTATTTACCTGTTGAAAGTGTCGTATTAAAGACGCAGAGAGCAAAACAAGTAAGTAAAACTTTTGAACAAAAAGAATTAATCCGCCGAAAAAATTTGAGTGTAACAATTTTCTTTCTTGTAAATTCGTATGGGATCACCGTTGTAGGTGTACTCTTTCTAATACAAATATATTTACCGAAATCAGACTACTCTGTACAAAGTCATACGACCTCATACTGAAAAAAACTAAAATTTACCCGTCGACTAGAGTACCTACTCTGTTTTACATCCGTCGGTAAAAAGAAGGTAAGCTGACGTCCACCTTTGACAAAATTGCATCTGCATTCTTTACAGTAGGTTCTAAGTACTTTATCCCAATCAAATACATACGTACAGAGAGTTTTGTAGCTTTTTATATTGCAATGCATAAAACTGATTTCCTGCAATTCCGCCGGTTCCCATCGATGCATAAATCCTGCTTGACTCATTAAACTTTTTTTCCCACGAATCTGACGCCAATGAGCCGTTCAGTAAGGACCATTTTTGCTTGTATTTATTTACTTCAGACGCCAAAGAGCATTCACAACAATCGATGAAAGGTGCTTCCTATGAAACGTTTGTATTTCGCAGGAAATCAGTCATCAACTCGTCACAAGAATGTCTGTCAATATTATTGAGGTAGTCGTTTCAGTCATGGTTGGGACTACATATTACGTGTAAAATAATGCCCGATCCCGAGCGAAACTTTCTTGGGATGAACAACTTTTACTATGGCAATAATGATGGAAAAAAGAAAATATCTCCAACTTGGAAAATATTTTGTCATCTCAAGTAAACATCATAAAAGGAACCCCAGTACAAAATTTCAGCTTTCTAGGGTTTGGGCTGGGCGTTGATGAGTCAGTGATGAATGCATTATTCAGGACTTTTATATTATTTCCCGTCCGATTTGCTGGGATCGAACCAACAACATCTTGATCAGTAAAACTCCTGCTGTTGTGAATCATATCCTGAGTACCAAAGATGTGGAAAAATAAATAATATTATTGTGCTCAAAATATTTTTTTAAGTTATTAACTACAATGAATACCCTAATAATACGATTTACTACAAATTACATAACATTCATGATTGAACACTGAAGAACAACAACAAATCGCTAATCTTATAAAGTTAATAATTTATTTCGTCTTCCTCCATCTAAAACAGACCTTGATTAGAACACTATATCAGGGCCCGCAAACATTTGTGTGTGACCACAGAATGTCCTGAAATACACAACTGGGTTGGGATTATTTGCTCTGGGTTCCTCTACCTCAAAACTTTCTTCAGTCTGAAATTACTAGCTCGGATATACAGGTTGATTAAGCTGTATTTTATTTTTTGTGTAGCCCCTACTGTGAACCTTTGAGCAGGTGACAATGGCCTATGATAAAAAAATAATTACAAAAAGCACAATACAGCAGACTTCGGCTAAACAGATTTTAACCGACTTAAAAAAAGGAGGAGGATCTCAATTCGCCCGTATTTTTTTTACTTTCGCCTGGGTGAACCGATTTGGATGTTTTTGATTCAAAACTGGTGCTTCCCGTTTGGTCTCATATAAATTTGGTTTAGTTCTGACAATGGCATCTACGACAAAACATATATATGTCAAATTTAATTCGTTGAAGTCGGTTCTTTTTTCTTTAATTATCCATATTGTTTATTAAAGATTGTGCGACGAGTTTCTTTAATCATATAATCGTATCACCATGTAGACGGGATAGTAAAATATATAATCACCCCGTGACCTACAAATTTAACAATGCTAAATTGTCAGACCAAAAGCGATTTAGGACTCTACTACGGATCATATGGCTGTATGTAGGTATGTGTGTATCCCAACTAGCCCCTCTCGTAAACCAAAGTTCAAGACAAAGCCCCGTCTGACAAAGAATATTAGTCATTTCCATTTTCCGTACATTGACCTTTCGTTTTTAAGTAGACAAAGCTTTATTTACCAAAACCTAGTATAAAACAAAGTCGCCTCCCGCTGTCTGTCTCTATGTATGCTTAGATGTTTGTTTTGTTAACTAACTTACCAACAACGACTGGAGGGCCCTATTTACCCCCGGGTTTGCTACTACCTTTATAAGTAAAAAATATGGATCACGCCTTTTGATCCCAAAGCAGGGTAATCAGAGGCAGTTGCTAAGCAAATGCCCACGGTTCGCCAAGCGTTTTTAATCCAACGCGACAGGGGGTGAGTCCATCGCCGTTATAGGGTTCACACACCTTGTGGTAAGCGAGTTTCATCACGATGTTGTCCTTCACCGTACGAGCGTTGCGTAGCGTATATGGGCTCTGAAAAAGAGTTCTACTGGTACACGTCCACCAGCCAGTCTCGAACGCCGCAGTACGACGAACTTGCTGAAAATCATTCGGAAACTCAATTTATAAAATGCCAATTTCTCTTCTTATCATCTTACTTACTTAGATAATTTTGTTTGCCAAACAAGTTAAGACTTGTCGAATAAAAGTGACCAACTTTAGATTTACCTCTATAAAAGAAGTCAACTGATAAGGCTAAATAGGTAATTCATGACCAAGTCTGCTCTATAATTTAGCTTAAGATATGGCAGGACGGTGGTTAAACGCTTGTTCGTAGTGTATTAAAAAAAATAGATCAGCCGATAAAAAACATTATGAAAATACGAGTGGTTCCTTATTTGATCAGCTGACTATAGTTTGGTAATTGTAATATTAACTTTAACACATTCACAGACGGTAAATACACAAAACAGATGTTTTATTCCTATAATTCATAAAGGCGC
>SJJU01041772.1:0-11992 GCA_012932125.1 Conopomorpha cramerella | reverse complement strand
GGTTCACACACCTTGGGGTGTGGGGTTTCATCACGATCTTGTCCTTCACCGTACGAGCGTTGCGTTGCGTACATAGGCTCTGAAAAAGAGTCCCATTGGTACACGTCCAGTAGCCGGACTCGAACCCGGGACCTCCCGGTTACAAGTCAAGTGTCCGACCAACTGCACCACAGACGCTCTTATGGCCCGTATGTCCAGCCCTCCAAGCAAAGAAATGACTAGATACATCAGGCACTGCGATTGGTTGAAACAAGGAAAATCGCAGGATGTGTGACATAGTAGCCAATCACAGCGCGTATTTGTTATATGTCATAGGTGACGATAAGCTGTTTGAAGCTCGGCTACAAAGCCTAGAGCATCGCCGCAAGGTTGCGAGCCTATCTGTCTTCTATCGGGTGCATTTCGGAGAGTGTGCTACGGAGTTGCGTAACTAATACCCCCATCGCGTTTTTACAATAGGACAACCAGGAGAATGGCAAAACGTCATCCATACCAGGTGGATTTACCATTTATGCGAACCAAACGGTTTGCGTCTACTTCCATATTGTGAACCGCGAGGGTGTGAAATGACTTGCCAGGAGTCTGTGTTTCCTGCGCAGTGCTGTCTGAAGGTCTTCAAGTCGCGGGTGAATAGGTAGGTACCTAATGAACAAGTGTGCCCCGTCGTGGACCACAACGCTGCTTAACACCAGGCAGGAACCAGGCGTTTGACCACCAGGTCAAATGCTTGTTCATAGCAATAAAAATAATGTGTTTTACTTGAGGCCCTTGCTAGGGCTGCAGTAGTGGACGAATATGAACCGATGATGACCTCTGAAGTCAAAAGGGCTGAAATTGAAAAATTGCTGAATGCTTGAAAATCATTTTATATTTCTTTGACGTGTGTCAAGGAAATATAAAAAGCAAAAGACAAAAACCTACATAAGGACAGTTAGACTTTGCACATATATAAATGGGTACATAAGGCATTTAAACTCAGTTAAAGCTTTTAAACTATTTTAAAGTTTTCGGAATACCGCGTCTAACCTCAGCAATGTTGACAGTGGCAATTGCACAACTGACTGTAAATTGGTGTTACAAAAGCGGGTAGCTTTAATTGTGCCAATCTCGACTATTAACTGCAATTAGTTGGAGCACTGGCATATCTACCTACGTAGTGCGGAGATCGTTTGTGTTAGAGACATTTTTAGGCCCAGTGCCATTTATTTATTTTATTTGGGAAGCTAACTGTGTTTCTTACAACAAAAAACAATTAATAAAAAACCCGCGAACATTACAGTGCTTTCTCAATTTTGATGGGAAATTTTCAGGCACCTTGTTTCTCTTAGTTATGATAGATGGCGCTACCTGACTTCGGCACCGTCGCCGGACGCCGAGGCGAGCGGGGAGGGCCACTAGTCCCTCCCTTCAGAGGAGAGGGCCCGCTCTCCATCTTACAGCGGGCCCTGCGCGGCCGGTGTCCCCCTGGATGTTATACTTTTCAGGGTGCCGGCTTATCGCGTGGAGAGAGGAGTGGCCAATCATCGGTTTTACCACGCCCATTCTCCAAATCATCTAGTTGTCAGAATTGGTGTGATGTAAAATATAGAACTAAATGGTTGAATGTCCGATGCGCAAGACTGATCAATGTCACAAGACTGACCTATGTCAATCAGTGGTCGTCAGTGCACTAAGATGATGATGGAGCAGCTTGCACTTTGGCTTTTGTTGATATTACCAGGGTATTGATGACCGTCCAACCCATGAACCTAATGAACCTTAAAGAAAAGCGAGTGTCAAGGTGGCTTGAGTGGCTATTACCGGGATGACGATAGCCATCCGACCCCTGAACCTCTAAGATGAATCTGAAACAAAACCAGATGTCTAGAGAAGCAAGTGGCCCACAGCTTCACGTGATGATGTTAGGCACGTGTCACTTTCTGACGTTTTAAAAAGGTGTGAAGAGGGCAAAACACGGTAACCTTACATGTACTCTCACCGAGTTAGTTAAAAAGTAATAAATTATGTACTGCGTGTAAAAGGACCCCGAGCAATTGTTTTAGAACTGTTGTGTTAAGCTCGCCAATATGAACAACTTTTACTATGGTGACAACGCGGAGAAAATATAAAAATTTGTTTTATTCATCTCCACATTTTGTGTGGATTTGCCATAGTAAAAGTTGTTCATATTGACGAGCCCAACAAGGTTTCTGAGACGGTAGGCGGAGTCCTTTTACACGCAGTTTATGTTTTATTTTTACGTAAGATTTAGCACACAAAATTTTAAGTATTAGATACACTTAAATGAATAATTGAATAAAAAGGAAAGCAAAATTTTACCTCTCAGTCATTCTTTCCCTAAGTATTTTTGGAGTAATACCGAGAGTGATTATTCAATTTTACAGCCCAATTCGTTAATGTTGGGGATCATTTGGGAAATCCCTAAAAAGCTCCCGAAATTGCTGCCTTTTCTGACACGCTTTATACGGGCTTTTTAAAAGCCAATGACTTAAGAGACTTGACTTTTATTAGGTGATTATTTAACTTTTAGAAAGATGTGATATTTTTGGTTTATTTATTGATTGATGGATTTGGACTAAGATAAAGCGTTACTAAGTTTACTTTTGTCCATACTAAGGTAATTTTAACATGGTTTTATTGATTAAAAGATTAACTTAATTATGAGTTGATACACTGTGAGTAATGATAACTGATAAAAATAAGTATAACAATAAGTAATAAGACAATAATTAATTTCTTATATTCTTGGTTTAGCGACCTAATGGATAAAATACCCGAGAAATTAAGATGAAATAATAATGGGATATTTTCAAACTTTAAAAATTTCATAGTGTGTATCCAGGGTGACTTTTATCAGTCATAATATTTTAGTACATTTTTTATTATTTGGGTAAGTTATTCAAACTTCAGACACTTTTGTAAAATGTAAGTAAACAATATAAAAATTACTTTCACCTTGAATACTGACTGCTTGAAGTTAATCATTTCGTGGACATTTATCCTCCCTGATACAGCTAGCGCCATCTGTCATAACTAAGAGAAACAAGGTGCCTGAAAATTCCCCAATATAATTAAGACACTTTTACGTAAACTGTATTCCAATAAAATACGTAACTTGGCAACCTAATTCATACCCGCTACCAAATATCAAAACTAAAAATTAACTATATAGAACAAAACATTGTAATACAAAAGTTTCGGAACTCTACTTTTCTAAGCTCAGAGCACTTACTATACAAAGTCATAGTAACATTCTTCACAATCTACAAAATTTGACAACATTCCAAATTATGTCTTGTGCCTTTCTCAAGGGTAACCCTTTTGTTCATTTCTAAACACATTACCCTAATTTATAAACATAACAATGTAATAGTCAAAACAAATCGAATGTTACTATTTTAATCGACATGGGAACTAATTTTATTAAAATAAACCCCAATAATACTTATAGTTTTTAACTATTCAAGAAGTTTTACTGTTATCAACACTACTTAGTACGATCGCGGACTGGTCAATGTATACATTTTTCAGGACAACTTGAGCTAGAGTTTAGTACGTATTACAAGAAATGTTAGTTCAAAGTAATCTAGTCCTTGTCTACAACCTTTGCCCCTCTAAATCTTGGGAGTACAGAAAAAAAACGGCTTGTTAAGAAATGCGTGTGTGTATTGAATCAGTAGGTACTCCTTGGTCGGTGTTATTAAACACTTGAAAATTATTTTTGGCTATGCGTCGAGGGGTTGGTAATGTCAATGTTCTATGAGCTTTATAACCTTAGATATTCGTAAGCTCAAAAAGCTCAGCATAAAATGGTAATTGTGTAGTTGATTGTGACAAAGCACGAAAGTTCAACTGTTATGCTTGAATTATTTTTGGGACTGTGAGAAAGTTTTTGATTTGTGTTCGATATTACGATACAAACTGTTACCTGTGAATATCGTTTTATAATATGCATACAATGGACGAGTTATGATATGAATAAAATTGTATGTCCTACCTTTTACTAGTATCCGTTTGTCATTATTGTGTTGACCATAGACACGATCGTCCTCACATTTTACCATGAGCCTTATATTGTTAAGAAAACGACACCGAATAGGTTTCTGCTTCAAATTCGTGAAGATCAATTTGAATCACTATTCAATGTTCATTGCTTGCATGTGTGTGCTCTTCTAACTCGGCAATCTATTGCATATCATTTACAATTGTCGTATTTAAGAAATAAAATCTAGGATAGCAGCCAACACAGTTCTACTGCACGTAGATCGACCGCACGATACTTTAACAACAATATTTTTAAAACAAAGTATCCTTTTCGCTATAAAATAAAGATATTACAGAAAATAACCGTGACAAACTTTAAACTTAACTCGCAAGCCGTTTGCGGGGATTACTTCAGATACTTTACCCGGCGTACAGCTAACGCCATCTGCTGGTAGAGACGGGACATTATTTTTAATGTTATCGTTCTATTCAGCGAAATTGACATCTTTAATACTGAAGTTCGCTAAGATTGTAGCTTCGGACATTATTATACTTAAGTATTTTCAAGCAATTTTCAACTCTGTTAACGTACTAAAATGTAGAAGAATGAAACTATTTTGAATGATTAAATAACCATCAATGTAAATTATATATACTAGAGAAATATCGTAAAACGTGGGTAATGTACCAACAATCTTCAAACAATACTTCGGCACAATTCAAATGATTTACTTATCATTTTGCACGAACTATAGATTAGTTCGTGCATTTCAAGAATGCGCGCGGGCCTTAGATGTGTGTGTGGCAGTTTTGTTTGTTTGAACTGTCAACTAGCGTGTCCATATACGACTCACACATCTCAGGCCCGCGCGCATTCATAAAATGCACGAACTATATGCGAATTTCCTTCACCATGTTATTTTGAAGAAATGAACATATATCAAAACATAGTCAATCATTTGTAAAGGTGGATGAGAAACTACGCGGCCACTAAATGAAAACTGTCTGTGATTACTCCTTCTGGGGCTTCCACGTCTCTCACTGTCCCGTCTTAAGCTACCTTGTTACAGAATACTTCTAAATGCAGACTACAATAGTAAGTATATATTACATTTTATAATTCATCACCTTAAATACTCATTAGTCAGCCATTTTCTGTATCGACAGCAAAAACGTTAAATCTAAACATAAATAAATTTAAAGAAGATACTTCTAAATCTCTACTCGAATAACATGACGACAAATTGCCGTTTCTATAATTATACACAGATATATTAACTGTCTAAATACTTGGAGAGTTCTTTTGTAAGATGTAACGACAAAAAAGCGCAGGAGAATGAAAAAAAAAAACCACTCATTTGACTTATCTAAGATTTTGTCGAGAGGTCGTCTTTTTTTTTTTCTTAAAAAAGTCTTGTGGGGTGACATTTTGAGATACGCACAAATTATGTTGGTACTATTGTTAATTGGTTTTAGGATTCGTTTGGTTGAATATTTGTGTTTTGGTTATTGTGTCTTTAAGTAGCGGACGAAGGGGAATATCGGTAGAGAGATCTAAAAATGCTGTCTTTAAGAAGAATTTTACCTTAGGGATTTTGTGTTCTACTTCGAATTAGAAAAGTATTATTAATATTTGTTTACTTATATTCGGTTTTCTGTTTTTAATTATTCAAATGCGTATGTAAGTCATTCAACGTTTGTTTTGATTGTTTATTAATTACTAACTGACCCAACAAAAATTGTTTTGCCAATATAGATTAAAAACAGTGTTTTTCTGCTATTATAAGCATGTGTTATACATATAAATCTTCCTCTGGAAACACTCTATTTAGTAAAAAAATCCGCATTTAAAACCCTTGCGTAGTTTCAACGATATAAGCATACATAGGGACAGACAGTGGGAGGTGACTTTGTTTTATACTTTGTATTAATTGGGTTTTATTTCTATAGTGCAGTCCAACCTATTACTCCAAACTTTAGTAACTCTTGTTGGTTGTCCTAAATCAATTAATTAAATTAAAATAAACATAATATACAAACATGCAACAGATTTTATTTAATTCAAAACTCTAATTATTCATCTACCAATTTTTTTAAATCATTTTGTATAGGTATGCTATTATTGTCAACCTCGTACTTTTTCACATTCAATAAAAATACAATAAAAAAAACGATTTTATTTTCCATGAAAGTTCTTTCTCTGATTTAAATAAAACACAGGAGCAGTATACGGAATGAACATCCCCGACAATATTCATGTTAATTTATTGTTTTGAATTAATTTTAACTTATTAGAGTTAGAGGTGACATTTTTTTACTTATCTTGATGGGGTTGAATTCCAGTCCCGTGATTGACAAATGCAGAAATTAATCAACTTTATAATTATGACTATTTTATTAATTACACGGCATTTGTTTCCTGTATCATTTCTCTCATTGAGTGTTACTATTCTATTTTGGGTGATCTCAATCAAAGTATACGGAACAGATGTCGCGTCAAATGTATCTGGTTGAAATTTAGTACCATTATAATCTATTCAGAAATTCAGTAAGTTCACTTCGACATAGGTAAATACACCATCTGTTCAGGGAATAATTGAATTAGCAAAACACATCTCTATCGTTGAAAATCCGACAACATTTCGCAGTGAAAGATCGATCTTTAAAATATTTCCTCGAATTAATGAACAGACTATACAATATTGTTTTAGCAGCAGCAGGGTGCAGAATTTCGGAAGTAATTACGTTGCGATCGAAATACTCTTTTAATTATACGTGGCTTAGTGTCTGATAACATAATATGATATAGGCATAATTTTCATGAGGACTTTGGATCATTAGATAGATACCGCTCTTTCGACATGTACTAAGCAGTCATTCTTGATCCTATATAGCTTGTCAGCCATTTTGAGGACTGCCACCTCGAGTTCTAAAACCACAGCGTCAGTAAATGCTTATTCATTTTTACTTTGGTGCAAGAGGAGTTTTCTTCATAAAAAATCCCAAAAGAGTAAGCCCGAAGATGACCGATCATAGAATAAAGTAGTTGCATATCTTTCGTTTCTCACTGTTTTTGGCAGAATTTAATTTCGATTTAGCAAGTTGAAGTGGCAATGGACCCGATGACCCGTTGGGGCAAACGAGTTCTTGAGTTGGATACCGTGTTTCGGCAAACAGAGTGTAGGACGCCCTCAGGCAAGGCGAACTGATGATATGCGCAAGATGGGTGACAAAAGTCGGATGCGAGAAGCCAAATACAGATCTTAGTGGCGTGCAATTGGAGAGGCCTATGTCCATGTGCAATGGACATGGGCCTCTCCAATTGCAATAGCAATGGGCATGTATGGGCTGATGATGATGATGATTGGCCGAATATTTTTTTCGAAATTTCTATGTTCTGAAAGACCTTTATGTTCAGACATTTCCTGTGAGTTATGTAACAGACAGACCGTTTTAGTAATCTCAATCAGATCATACAATAAAGCAGCGCCCTCTATCGGGCACGACATGAATTATGTTCTACAAGGACATTCTGGATCAATTTGTCACACAAGTTGTCAAGAGAATTCCTTCCAAAGTGGCGTAATCAGTACTGTCAAAGATTAAGGATTAGGAATACGTAACGTGATTTTATATAGATCACAATCATTAATAAAAGTCCAAGATTTCGTAGTTCACTTTACGCTGGTCATTGTATTTGAAATATAACAATAACTCGTTCTGATATTGTGGAGTGAACAATAAATTGCTCGCTCCATAATTAGACAAAGAGTAAATTCCTGCAATGTGTTAGTAAATACTTGTTTTATATAATATCTTTAGTAATAGCGACAAAGAAAGAGTTTCAAATGTTACGCAATATAGCACAAAACGCTTGTTAAAAAAGATAAACTTAACTTATTTTTTATCGAAAATTGTCAGACCAGAAGTGACAAGTCATGTCCAAACCTAATAATGGAGGTTTTATGTTGGATTAATAGGGTACGTGATCGAGAAGAATTAGTGTTATTTCTATAGCTTGTATTGTGGCCTCAAGAATAAACGTTTAATTAATTAAATGTATTATTAGACACAATACAACAGGTACAACTAGATGTACCCCGGCGATGTTACCCACAGTTCATCCCGTTCCCGTATCCCAGGAATTCCAGGATAAAACTTAGTCTAAGTCTTATTATTCTATATCATTGTAAAGTTCTATCGAAATTCTTTAAGTTTTACGTGGAAGAGTAACAGAAGTCCAAGCTTTCTCGTTTATAATACTCATATTAGAAGGATGTAGGTAATCGCTACATGTGACGTAAAAATAATGATTAATAAAAAAAACAAAAGAAAATCTATCTTCTGTCAAAAAGAAAATTATTCTTCGTTGACAGTCGGTAGCAAGGAGGTCGAACAGTTAGTTACTTAACTTTAATAAGATTTTAACATTATTTCGGAAAGTAAACCCTACTTTAGTACCCTATTTAAATGACGAGTCAAAGTTTACAATAGCGTGACACGGGATGGCAGCGTCAGGGAATGCGAAGAATTCTGTCAACGTCAAAGTGACATTTACAGCGTTTTCAAAATGACAGATGTTTTTATAGATTTCGCCTTAAGTGCGAGTGTCTTTGCCAAGGAATGTACGATGGTTTATTTTCAATATACTTTGAGTGGATTTGGGAAAATATCTAAGAGTGGTACTACTTAGAATCCAAAGTCAGTTTTAAGCGTCTTGTACGAGATAAAAGTCTGTTCTATCGAAGGCAGCTAAGACTCCAAAATTGAAGAAAACTCTTGAGCATATAGACTAACATACATGTTTTTGGCCTAAATGTGGATGGGCAAAACTATAGTAACACAGAGGACCCTTCAGCCACATCGAGCATAAAAAAGAGGTAAGGAAGGTCAATATGGGCCTTCAGTTACAAGTTGCTTGCTCATATCTTGAATAAACCTAAAATGTCCAGATCCTAGAGCTTCCGCGACATTCCAGGACAGAAGAAAGGCAGATATTTATTATCAATTTTCTTTTTTATATCCCAATAATACTAGTTGACCTGGCAAACGTTGTTTTACCAATATACTTTATAGCCTATATGTTATTCTAGTTTATACGCTACAATTCTGCCAAGTTTCATTAAAATCCGTCCAGTACGTTCTGCGTGAAAGAAGGACATATCATCCATCCATACATCCAGACATCTATCCAAACTTTCGCATTTATAATATTAGTAGGATTATAAAGAATAAAATGAGGAAGAAAATTGCATTCATAGATAATTTTGCGATATTACCAACACACTCGAAAATATTAAAATCACACCAATAAATTAAATAACAAAAGCACACAAGCGAAAACCCCGCATTTCGACTTAACACGAGCCCGTCAGAACCAAATGACAACTAAACTAGGGTTCCTCCTGTCTATTAACGTAAAATTAAAATGTCCAAAATCGAAGTGTCCTGTCAATCGTCACGAAGGGTGGGGCGGAGACAGTTGTCAACAAGATACAATGAGTTATTTCCGTAAATAAGTGAAATTAGCTTCGGAATTGAGAAAATGTTTTCTGTGATATGTGGAGACACGTAGTTTCTAAGAGTTTGGACTGATGTGATTTTTGAAACTCAACGGCTCTGTTTTCACTTGTATTCAAAGTGCACCTATAATGCTACCCATACAAGGTAACATATTATATACAGAGTGTAAAAGGACCCCGAGCAATGGTCTCAGAAACGTTGTTGGGCTCGTCAATATGAACAACTATGACTATGGCGACGTATGTTGATACGGGCATGGGGAATTATCACCAAATTTTGTATAAATTATGAATGAATTCAGTTTTTGTAAAATATATTCTTAATAAAACAGATCACAGTGGCGTGCAATTGAAGCGGCCTATGTCCAGCAGTGGATAAGTATGGGCTATAATATTCTTCTTCTAAAATGTACTTGATCCCTAGACACTTTTGATGTGTGTATGTGATGTTTCATGCACGCCTGTCTACCACAGGGGTAGACACTAGGCAGAGACAATCCATAGCCACTCCTATACATGACACGTCTATATTATTATGTCAAAAGTGAGTTTGACATTTTGTCAGTAGGTATAATTATTCAGGTTTCTATGTTACACTCGTACGTAATATTTAGGAATATTCCGCACATTTACAGCTGTCAAATTTCATACCTTCATTATTAACTTCTGATAAATGTATACTGCTATACCACGCGAACGGAATAAAAATGATATACCAAGGACAATATCCTCGGTATATCATTTTTATTCCGTTTCGGTGGCCATTACGGCATATGACCATATGCATTTATACTCTACCTCTCCACCAAGTTTTGTCAAAAATTGTAAAAGATTATTATTACATTCCGTGAAAGAGTAGTAAAACAATCACATAAATTTAGGTTCCTATAATATTAATACATAGTAGAAAAATTGGACGGTAAAAAGCTTAGGCACATAATTTATAGACTTGGGTTTGGGACAAATAAATAATCTATATGATTTTGCAAACGATTTCTCGAGTGGAGAGCGCGTCTCGGCAAAAGGATATGCGCAAAATGGATGGCAGAAGCTGGATGCGAAAAGCCGAAAACAGATCACAGTGGCGTGCAATTGGAGTGGCCTATGTCCAGCAGTAGACAAATATGGGCTGATGATGATGATCTTGAAAAAAAAGGCCAATTATCAATTTACGTATTACAAGTAATTGAAAAAACAGAGAAACAGTACCTAATTTTATTTTATTTCTTCTTACGAAATTGCAGTAATTAATTAACTAACTAAATGAACTATTTCATGAGAATTCCCTTGACTTTTGCCGCAAAATAGGCTGAAATCCAAACTAAACGCTTTATCTCAAATAATTTATTTAGAATTATTTATATACTACTTAGTAAGTAATTGCAGTGCTGAATTATGTACTAAATCTCTTATAATACATGTGGCCATATTAGTTTCTGCAATTGCGTTAACTAATTATTTAAGATGCTATTATTAAGTACAGTCAGTGGTCGTGCATTTGTTCATAGTATTCTAAAATTTTTTTGCAAATATCTGTGCCCATATTTACAAAAGAATAACAGAAAAATGGAACTATTTGTGGTGACTGCAAATAGAATATATGTGTATCCCAACCCAACTTTTCCCGTCTGTAAGAGAACTCCAGAGAACGGGCAGCAGCGCTCTATGTGAGTTAAACCAATTGTACGCAGTTGAAGTTGGCACATTGTTTAAAATAATAGATGTTTTTTCTTCCAAAAAAGTAGTACGGCATTAAAAAATACTTTAGAGAAATATCTCAGTGTAAAACAATCATTATTAGTTGACACATTCAGATACAATTTGTGGCCCGTGGTAACACACCAGCGGTTAACCTTTAGGTTCTAGACAAGCGAGAATTTCGACATATTATTCACTTTTTACAGCATTACGGTAACCGTGACTTAAATGTAATGTGTTTATTTCGTCGTTATAAGTGCTATTATACAGATCATTACATAGTATAAAACAAAGTCGCCTCCCGCTGTCTGTGTGTATACTTACATCCTTTAAACTACGCAACGGACTTTAATGCGGTTTTTAGCGAACAGAGTGATTCTTGAGGAAGATTTATATGTATAATGCATACATATAATAGCATAAAAACACTGTTAATAATGCAAAACAATGTTTGCCGGGTCAGCTAGTAGAGTAATATAACACAAAGCTTGATTAATGTCATTTAGGATTTTAAAAAACATATGTAAACGTCCCCGGTTCGAATTATTTTTTTTTTACTGGCAACTGACTGTACCGGTTAACTGACTGTACACAGTGAATAGGTTTAGTCATACGCGTTCGTTTGGTCATGCCGCCGCGCAGTCTAGTCCATTTTAGTGTTAAATATTTCTGTAATGCAGTGTGACACACAGCCCTTGCTGGGTATACGACAAATGTCTTTGAATTCTTATTGTTTGGAATACCTAACATTGTAATGGTAATTGACTTTACATATTTGGTGATTAATC